>JAPYZA010005175.1:0-12501 GCA_030522685.1 Eupelmus azureus
ATGTACATTAAAAATGGGAAGAAAATAAAAATTAAATAATAATTTTTAATACATTTTGTTAAGAATATAAAATTTCTTTTTAAAATTCTAAATCATAAATAAAATAAGAAATGAAACATAGTTGACCGATTAAGATTCTTATTATGATTAAATTAATGCGTAGGTATTACATTATCGGTATTAACTATTGTTATTATATAAATTTTTACTTTTTTTACAATAAATTATAGAGATTTAAAAGTAAATATTCAAAAGGGTTCTGATGCCGCATGCGCTATGAAAATAAAACACGCTCGAGCATGCGCTATGAAAATAACGCACGCTCTGTGACATCCGCCCTTTTTCGTTCGTAAAACCAAAATGTAATAAGGCATACTACAAGCACGTGTTATAAAAAATTCTATGTTCAAGTCGTTCGGTATAGTTGCTAATAGCACACTTGGGCGCATGCTGCACTCGCTATGCTCGTGCATCAACTCGCGCTCGCGTGCCTTATTGGCAACTATACCTCACTTGTTAAACAATTTACTATTTACCTCCTGTGGATCTTTACGCCCAAGTGAAGCGAGAGTTAAAAGTTTACACGAGGTTAAAATCACTTTATCGTTCATGTATCGTACAAAATTTTTTAACACGACGTGCGAAAAGCTTGTTTTAGTGCACGCGTTTTCGAACGCATGTGCGGAAAAACGAACTTTCCTCACAGAGTATCGAAATGAACTTTTTAAGGTTATAGAACTCTAAAATCTGAGCCACTGTCTCAATTAATTAGTCCTAAAATTCATTTTCTAATTCAAGAAATAAAATTAAACTAGAGAATACAAGCTTTATTCATGTTTCCAGAAATGAAAAATATGAATCTGGTCTAAAGTTATAGCAGATTAAATTAGAGCAACAAAATATATTCTATGGTATTTATAATTTAACAATGTAATTCTGTTGATCCAATTCAAACTACCACAACTTTGAACCAGATCAATATTTTCAATTCTGGGAACAGAAAAACAAAGCTTATTGTCTCTACTTTAAAAAATAAACAAATAAAATACCATACAAAATTAGGAAATCAATTTCAGGACCCATTGACTGAGATAATGGCTAAAAATTTCTAACCACTTTAGCCTTAAATAGTTCTTTTTTAATTAAAGAGTGTGGACTCCCCTTGTTAGCGCGATTTTATAAGGTGTACCGGCTAACTATAAAGTAAAAAGTAACAATTGATTTTGTCAAATAACAAAAACACAATTATCAAATTGATTAAAGTACTTTAATTTAATTTATTTTTTTAGATAAACTAACTAATCAGTACTTTTTAAAGTCATAAACGAATAATTTATATATTTACACTGAAAATACGTAGATTTATTTTAGTTACAGATTACAAAATATTGGCTGTTTGCAAAATTCCGAAGAAGATAAATTTAAAGTATCAAATGATAAAATAGTTCTTCAATATGTTAAAAATGTTTGTAACATGCATAAAGCTTCTTTAAAGTTAAGTTTTTAAAATTAAAGTTTTTAATATACTCTGATGAAGATATTCATTAAAGTATGCATGAATAATAAAATAAAATGATAGAGAGTCAGGAAGAGCAAATGTAAACAAATAAGAATATCTTAGACTATAATTGCGGATATTTGTCTTATAGTTAGCACAAGATACGTACTTGTGGATCCATACTTCTCTTTTTTATGAGTTTAAATTTTTATTGTGGTTACATTATCATTAAACATTATCTTTACAATACCATCTTACGTAGATCTTATTTTTCTAGAACTATCAATATGCTAGAACATTCCTTCAATATTAGTTTTCTTATTGAAATATTTTGTTGCGTTCTGGGAATAGCTATGCTTATAATTGAAGTAAGCCATAGATTTCATCTTATAATTTATTTTGTAAAACTAATTTTGATATTTATTTTAGATTTTATTTTGCTTAAATAATCCAAGTAAGTTGATCATAATTTCTATACTACTTCTAGGAGTAAAAATATGTTTATTTTACCTGAACTGGGCTGTTCAGCAATTGATAAACAGTAGTGAAGAAGTTTTCACTTATGCGTAAGTATTTATACATATGCTGGATGATATATTTGTAAATCGGTAAATAGATGGCCTACGTGCAGGGTGATCCTAGGATTCCTAGGCCGTATTGGCGTTTATTACAGCCTAGGAGGCTATATATATTGAGTTCAATACTGACCAGCTCGACTTACCACAATTGGCGAATGTACGCAAAACGAATAATACAGTGAAATCAGGGACGGATCCAAGGGCGCCCGTGGGGGGGGGGGGGGGGGGGGGTGAAAATGATGTATATATTTTCGGAGAGGAGTAGATTTATTGCCAAAATTAGAATCAATTACATTTACTAAAATACAAATGTATATCGCAAAGCGCATATTTTCTGATCATTTAGATGGTATTACTGATCATCTATTTCAGCCTTAAAATATAAATATTAATATAATTTATTTAGTAAAAAGTATCCACTTATTTCTTTGAATATATTACTCCATAATTTTGGAAAAGCGTATTTTAAGTCGTAAATTTCAGATTACGATTTTTAAGCAAAAAGTGATATAAATTTCATTGGCCACAAATCCTCTAAGGTAACTTAAAAACTTGTGTTGCAGATACTGTAATAATTGGTATAATCTGTCCGCAAAATCGCGGAAATTAATATTAATAATTCAACAACAAAGCATTAGAAGTTGTACTTTGTCAGCTGGTTCACTGTGTGAATTAAATTTACCAATGTTTGCAGCGGTAAGTAAAAAATGTAATAAAAGATATATATTATAGAATAATTGAACCATTTAGAAATTCTTTGAAGGGAATACACAAAAAATTAAAACACTTTTTGTTTGAACGCAGTTCTAAGTCCGCACATCAGACATAATAGTCATTTACTTACATTAATTATAATTTATTTTACTTTTCTGAAACAAGAGCCGTATTGAAACAACTGCTGTACGGCTTAAAACTGAATTAATTTAAATTTAAAGTTTTTAATTTTGATTATTGGTTGGTAATGAGGCTTCAAAAACTCGAGATTAATTTCAAATCAGATGTGGATTTGTATACTCAAACAAAATTGAAAAAATTAGAGCTGTGAGTTATTGCAGTAGTAATGCTAGCAACTATAATTTTGGTTGAGGGTACGAATATGCACCGAATGTAAGAGTGTTCTGGGTATTTTCTTCAAAGGAAATGCTTCTAAATATCTAAGTAACTATACATTTGCAGTATTATTTTAAGAAAAATAATGATAAAGTATTCTATGTCGTAAAATTAAAGATTTAGGTTGCGCCAAACAAATTTGAGAAATGTAGCTTATAATATAGTGAATTAAAAGAAAACTTATGAGGTTAAAATCTTTTAGCTTTTAAATATATAAAACTGTTAATATTTCACAATATTAATATTAAATAATTAAGTGTGTCTAATATACATATATATTTTTTCAGGTGGTAAAAACAGCGTTGTCCTATGCTACAGTTATGTGGTCTATGCAAGAAAATTAATTGACTTTTTCTATAGGAGTTATTTTTTATACATACAACAGCTAAAAATACTTGCACAAATGCTACTAACTGCATCAACTCAAAGCTTTCTTAAAGAGTTTGTATATTGCATATATAGATTCTTGTTGTTAAATTTCGCGCACAATAAAACCACCGAATTCAAATTATAGTATACTATCCGTTTACTTCATATATCTATACATTTAAAGAAAGATAAATTAAAAATGAGCGATAACTGAATTCTTATAATCGCGATTTAGATAACTCAGAGATAATACACTCTTACGATTCGTTCAACTCATGAGGTAAATCTTTAACACGAGAGGGCTCGAGGTTTAACTTCACGGTGCAAACACTAGCTGGAGGGTAAAGGTTGTAGAGAATGCTATAACAGAAATAGAGAAAGCCTAACAAATAACAATAGGTCATACACACTTATCTAAAGTTAGCGGAGGCAAATCATCACCGATAAAACGAACTAATTACAAAATTTACTGATTTATTACCACAAAACGAAATTTATTACCGCATATGCAATAAAGATACATCATTTTACATTAGCATAAACTTACTTTAACACAGACCTAGCGTAATGTACTAAATTAAACGATTTGGTCGGTATTGAAAATTGAAAAGAAATTTTTTACTCCTATTTATTACTCTTCAAATTTTATAGTCTGCATTCTATATACTCAGCCAAATCAGAGAAAAATCGATTATGTATATGTATTCGAAACCAATATCGATCTATGCTTGAACTGTTCTAAATCATTATTACATTGAAATAAGTAACTTTCAAGACAAAATAGCAGAAGTGGTCTTACAATCAGAAAACTAATTTGGAAATTCGTGCCAGATTGATAACTATTAAGTACATTACAACTGATCATTTCAATGCACGTATATATGGGCAATCAAGTTTATTAGGGTTACACTTTTTTCTCTCGCGATGCATTTACTATTTTTCGCCATTAATAGACCGAAATTATTACTTTTTCATTTTCGTGCTGACAAAGGAAGTGACACTTTCGGCTCGATGTGGTAAAAAATAAATAAATTTATAATTTCGAAAATTGACAAATACATTTAGCATAAACAACTGTAGCTAGTTTAATGTAATAGTTTATTATTTATTACAGTCATTTTTAAACTTAAAAACAGTTTCACAGCTATCAATAAGATTTAAATAATTGTGTCTCATGAAAACTTCTATAAAAATATTAAAACTGCATCTACATACGTCTAGGAATTTATTACTTCTGCACAAAATATAATTGACTCCCAAGTATTTATCATATTTTTTTAACCATACCGTGATTTTTGCAAAAAAAAGGAAAAAATGACGACCTGGAAAGTTTAATATTATATCTTAACAAGCTATTTAGTTCTAATATATAGTCTTGATACATATCGTATAATGTGTCGCTAGGTGTATAAGTGTCGCTGTCTCTTAGGCTTTGCCTAGAATTTTGACTTCGACTTGCTTTCAAGGCAATACAGTGCCTTTTGATAAAGTTCCTATATATGTATATCTAATGGAGACCGGTTAGTAAAAATAGTTTCAGCTTTTAAAATATATTTACTTGTACACTTATTATGATTATTAATAAGCAAAAAATAAGAAATATTATAATAAATTAAGTAATTTTAATATCAAATGTATCTAAGAGATTATATTTTACTTTTACTATAGATTGTATTATACTTTCATTGTACTTTGATGAGCTGTCATTAGTATCATTTGTAAAAAGGGAATTTCCTGGTAGCTATATAATCACCTTTGATCATTACTTTGAATAGATGACAGTATAATTATATATAATAACTTAGACGAATTAATTATTAATACGATAGCGCAGACTAGTAAGTAATTATTTAATGGTAAAAACTATATGTCGATCAATGATTAAATACTGCGGATATCCGCGATTTCTCGGTATGTGCAAATTTTCAGTGTAAAACGAGGGTTTACATGTCGATAATAATATCCGGAGAAAAATAAAATGTTTGATTGTTTTTATTATAAGGTAAATAAATACCTTTGAATAAAATTACGTTTGTAACCAATACGAGTCTTAGAAGAAAAATCAAAAAATATGTAGTAGATACTTTTTATAATTATTGTGTTTTCTCTAATTATACCAATGGTAAGTAAGTATTGCATAAGTTTTCTTTTTTAATTTTAAGTAAAAATTTAAGTGAATTTAGGCTTTGATGTTCATCATTTTCATCAATATTCAGGCTCTGATATATTTAAATGTTATACTACATATCGTTAATGCATCAAAAATAATTTCAAAGTTTAATAATTAAATAATAATAAAAAAAAAACTATAAAAACAATAATACTTGAAATTGTTTAAAATACATTTGTAATTTTGTGTAATACTTAAAATAAAAGTTTAAACACATCTTCTCATACTTCTCCAATTTACATAACATAAAGATAAAAGACATACAATTAAACTGGAATTTAATTCAATACGCAAATAATACAAAGTACAAAACTATGAAAGCGCATAAAAGCCATTGAGATATGAGGGTTAAGCTATACAATTTGCGCACGTTCTTCTCCAATCTTTGTTCATAATGGATATTTCAAAGTGTAATCAGCCTCGTTACTCACTGCTATAATGAGAGTCGACGACATTGCAAGAACACGTAGGCGGGCGTCTTTTACGCCTACGCCATTTAAAGAAATTTAATTTCCACACTTCGTTAGGAAAGTACCTTTCAAGCTACACGCTCTCTTCCATTCTCCCGTTCTTCGTATCTTCTTCTTTGTCAATCCTACTTAGACATCAAGACTTTCTATCTTTTTCTCTTCTCTCTCTCTCTCTTTCTCTCTGTCGTTATATTTCTGACAGCGTAGAGAATACCGATATAGCAGTGCATCTGTTAACTTGATAATATCCGGTATAGCACCGATGAGTGCAAAGGACTAATGGGGATGCAGGACCCAGCACTTTAACGACTTCGACTATGCAGTTACTTCTAATAAATGAATTAACCTTAATATCTGTGATATTGCATTTTAATAAATGTATAATTACAGACATTTTCATAAAAGAAACATACTTTTAAATCTCTGTTTAATAACAAAGTAAAATGTTAAAATTATTATTATTTATTATTATAGTAAAATAAAATAAAATCAATGAAGGTAATAATTGAATTTAAAACACAATTTCAGCATTATGAAATTTCAATTAAATTGAAGTAAATCATTTTAATATATGTATACTAGTACATCTTTGAGTTTCATCATTTATTACTGGGTAATGGCAAAAAGAACAGTAAGTTCATAGCCAACACAAGAAGAAGAAGAAGAGTTTCATCATTGTATCACATTTATTATGCAATAAAATTTAACCAGTCAGTTTTGCAAGACAATTAAAGTTTATTAAATATGCACAACTTCAACTTAAATAAACTTTTCTTAATTTATTAATTGATATTATTTTTTAATATTTATTTTATTTTCACTTAAGGCATATGATTACCAGATGTCGACATTTGTACATTCAAGTAAACTGTTATCACATATATCTTTATAAATTTATAATAACCACTGAATTCATTTGTAATAATATCTTTTTTCTAAAAAGCTTTTCAGCTAGGTACGTCCATATTAAAATATTTTAGCTTTCCTGGATAAACATAGATTGAGCAGCTTTAGCTGCGCTATTAATTTAAGCCGTGCGTTTTGTATTCATGCAAATTTAACTTAAGACCCGCATTATTCAATAAACGTTGCAATTACCATTCATTAAAAAATGAGTAATTATAAAGTGCATAAGTATACTGTGTGATTTTATTAATTAAACAAAATAAAACAAATAACAAGGTTAAAAAATCATAGAAATATTACAGAATCGTCGATTGAATCCCACTGTACACGGGAGCGAGAATAAAGGAATCGATGACAAAACGAATAAGAAAAGTAGAGAAAAGTTCTGAACATAATGAATATCAAGCTGAAACTCGTAATCGCATTATTCCCCCCGGTGCAACGATAATGGAACTTCAGCGGGGAGTTTTGGAGCAAGTTACCCTCCCCGCGAGCGCGGCGAGCTCGCGCAGCGTGCAGACTCTGCAAAATTAATATCGACGCGCGATTAATTACCCTGTCAAGCTTCGTACGTTATTCCCATTTTGCTAGAGCGCGCGCTTGCGCGCATCAAGCACAGGGAGCGCCAGAGAGAGAGGATAAAATGGACGTGTGCCGCACGCATAAATGAGAAAGGTCATCCAGCGCTGTACGAGCGACGGCCAGTTCACTTAGGCGCGCATCTCTCTCCCTGACGCTTGTATTACAAAGCGAACCGCACGCATGTGTTTACATATCTATGTGTAAGTGTGCAGTGCGCCGCAGCCGCGCAAAATGCGAGACCTGGCCAGAAATTAGCGACTGCGCGTGCGCTAATGTACACGTGTAATTCCTCGCGCGAAAGCTGCTGCGCTATCGCGCACGCAAAGCGTTTTAGCAGTGATATAAAGCAGGCAAGAGGCTACGTGGCTCAAAGTAGTGTCATATAGGCGCGCGAATAAAAGCCGACAGCGCGTCGCTCGGAGCTTGCGGGCGGAACGGTTGAAGTGTTATTGCGCGAGCGGAGGTCCGAGGTTACAGATGTGCGCGTGGTCGAAAGGTAAAAGTGGCTGAATCACGAGGCTGATCTATCTGTCCGCCGGGCCGCGCGTCTTTATTGTTTTCGGCTCGATGAGCCAAATGATCCGCAGCCGGGCCGTGAGCTGGATCGAAATGAACGAATCTATATGCAGTACGAGGCTCTTTATATGTATTATATATTTGTTGAAGTCGGGGGGACGGCTGCTGCTGTTGGCACTGCTCGAGAGTCCGCTGAGACCGGCGTGTATTATCTTGTCACTGCGATTAATCCGACAGCGAAGTTTAATGAGTCCTAATAAAGAGACGCCTGCGTGCCGTCTGCAATATTAATCTCATCGCGAGTGCCGCGCGCCGCAAGGTCACATTTGCTGAGTTACTGCGCTTTTTGAAAATATCAGTGTGCGCTAATTGGTAATTTATTATTTATTGGGGCAGCCAGTTGGAGTTTTATTGCGGTAAATTATTAATTGATGTTTGATATTTTTTATTATTAATAATTGATAAGAGTTATTATTTATTACGTGTTAGATGAATGCAAATATATATATATATATATGCAAGTACTAAATATAGATTTTTTTAACCTATGATCTAGTGGTATAATATTTCGTGAGAGATATTTTAAGAAAAATTTAATATAATTTGTATAAACTTAAAAAAAAAGTTAAATAAAAACTCTGAATTTTTCGAATTTAAAATAATGACATTTAAGATGAAATGCTGAATCAAAATTTGATTTTCAAAATGGTACTTACCCCTTTTTGTAAACAATTTAAAATAAGCCTATGTTCACTTATTTATTCATTTATTTATCCTATTATGACTGAACAAGTTTAAAGGGATAACTATTAGAGCCTGTAAAAAAAAATAAACATTTTATTATAAAAATTTAATTCAAATTTTGAAAATTGAAAATAAGTTACTTCAGAAAAAGAAAATAACTGTACCTTTATTTTAGTTTCACATAAATTGATTTTGCAACAGCTGTATGCTCATAAACAATACACATATCCTTATATCTCTAATTCCTTCGCCTTACGGTTTTAGCTGATCAGACGAATGAAATTAATTTTTTCGGATGGGTTTGGCTTCATTACCCGTGTTATTCTCATGTGAATACACTGTTTCTGGAAACACAAAAATTTTACAATATAAAATATTAATTTTTTAAATATTTTCAAATAAATTTTAATATATTTTTTATTTTTTATTTTTTCTTTACTTTACTACTTTTTTTAATTCGATTAAAAAATAGAATTTAAAATCTAATTTTTTTATATAAAGTCAAGTTTAAATAGAATAAAGTAAGCTTTAATTCAATATTGGGGGTTAATCACAACAACTAGTTGTATATAATAGTGGTAGCGACAGTGATCGCTTCGCCTACTTTCCATCAAGGCGCTGCCGCGCCTTTTAATACGGTATTTTGTCCCCTTAAGTTTTATAAGTCGAAAAATATTATGTTGTATAAGGAGATCAAACACGTCTGGCTTCGATTGAACGAAGAACCGTGCAGTCGTTCATTGACAATTTCGTGAATTTTGCTTTTTTCATCTTGTACTTAATCTCATCGTCTGAAACGCAGTAATAAATTTTTCAGAACTTCTTGATCCCAAGAGAACACGCGAGAAAAAGAAGAAGCGCTCGAGAAAGAGAGAAAAGTAAGAGATACGACGCTTACGCATCAGAAAAGCTGCTTCTATACTCGACCAATCTGCTTTTTTTGGGTCGCTTCCTACGTTGATTCGTTCCACTTGATTGTATTCTTATGTTTTATTGAGTAGATCTTCCCATCTAATTTATTTTTCACGGTTACGGAACTATCGAGTTAACATAAATATTCTAAACTAGCTTTCGTAACTTAATGCATTATTTTTGAGCTGTTGACTTCTTCATTATTTACATTTATTTCGTCAAGGATTTTATTATTAAATCGGATCAAATATATGATCAAGTTTAAATATTATTTATTTCAACGAATTGCAATTATAATTGTTCTTATTATGTTTTCAATATTATTAGTGACACTGAAAATAAAAAAGTTAACCTTTGGATTATCCGAATTTAAGACTCCCAACCATCCTCGCAAAATGTGTAAAATAATGGATTGAGAAGGATTGATTGGCAAAGTATCGATGAAAGGGTCAACGTACTGTAATAACTTTCCAGCCCTCTGTAAATTACAAGACCCCAAAACGCACATTTATGTAATGTAACAGTAATTTTATCAAAAAATGAATGTGTCGAATGTATCAATAAATTGTTGTCTCGATACACCAACTATTATTTTTAAGATACTTATAGTATAAAGAAAACCTTTGACTAAATCGAATGTGATTGTGCTACTAATAATTAGAATAATCTATTCGACGATCGTCTTTGAACCGTCACGTTCATATTGCATTTCGACGGTTCTTATTAACAAGAACGTATTCCAGAAACTAATTGAAGAAAGTATCAAGATAGCTTAGACGTAGACGCCTTTCTTAAACGTGTTTCTGGAATACGTCTTTATCAATAAGAGCTGTAGATTTAAGCTCAAACATTGAGAACAAATTATTTCATAATCATATTGCTCTTTTTTATAAAATTTAAAAAGTTATTAAAATGATCATATTAACTCTTTCAATGGTTGGTGGTTATTAATTAACGTTAGCGACTGTAAATAACGCTGTTTTAATTTCACTGTTAAATATTTCCAATCAAAGTTCTTAAAAATAAAATATGTATTCGTGGTACGTTGGTATACAAATATTTGAATTAAATAAGGTATGTAAATTCAGGATACAAATTACAAAATTCACAGATGAATAATATATATACTAATAAAAATTGTAAATATGTAATAAACGATTTTTTTGTACGGATGTGTATTTTATCGAAAGTACAAAATTTCTTTTCTAAAAAATTTTTTCTCAACAACGCAGCTGTCACTTTAGTTTAGAAATATGAAAACGCTTCTATCGGATTTTTTTAATCCTACCGTTGGCACAAACCATATATCACAAAGTGGAAAAGGCAGGCCGAAAAAGTGGTGTATGGCAGAGCGAGAGAGAAAGAGAGAAGTTGGCGGGAAACGAGCAGTAGAATTTCAAATATAAAATAAGTATCTTTATGTAGGTAAAAAAAAACGGCAATGCGTGCTGAATGTAAAACAGCCCGGCGCGTGGCTGCACGCTATAGGACCGAGTTCAGAGACTTTGTTGATTCTACAATAATGCTCGGGGCTTATTCCGCGCGTCACTTTTCATAGTCCGTGACGTGATTGAGAAAAGCGCGTCAAGCTCGGAATTTTCTCAAGTTGCCACCGAAAGAGGTAGAGCGACAAGGAGAGAGAGAGAGAGAGGTAAAGAGAAAGATGTAGAGAGAGAGAGAGGGGGGGGGGAGGGGGAGGAGGATTGAAGCAACCAACAAGTTTGCGTGGAAACGATCTCGATGGACTTGAATGAAAAGAAAGATGGCTTTCTTGCGCCGGAAAGTTTGTCATGACGAAGTTGGAAGCTGGGCGGCTTCTTGCGCGCGCGCGCGCGGCAGACGCATCCATTGAAAGCTTTTTTCTCTCTCGTCGCTCGGGTGTTGATGCAGTAGACGGATCGACTTATCGGCCGCCACCGCTTGAGTATTCCGTTCGAGCGGAGCGAGAATAGGTCGGAGCGGGTGTTCAAGATAGGCACTGCTTTGCAAAACAAAGATTAGAGTCGGCCGGTTCGAAAGTCGACGACGACGACGACGACGACGGCCTATTTTCTGAGCCGTTGGCTCACCTCGCCCAGCGGCAAGTACGTACCTATAGACGTGGCTTTATACGGGAGTCGAGGCCATATGCATGCCTCCGCCCTCCTCGATTTCCGCCGCCTTCCGCCAAGACTTTGGCCTCGGAGAAGAGAGAACGACACGCCATTCAAGCGTCTTTCGAAAACGAGCGGCTATGTATACGTGAGAGTAGGAGAGAGTGAGAGAGAGAGAGAGGCACGGGACACGCATAAGGTCCTACGGATCGTAAAAATGCAAAGCGACACTCGCAAATAAAATCCTTCGATCGGTGTGAAACTCATGAAAGTTTCACGCTCCGAGAAGAAGTTCGGAGCGCGATGGAGAAAAAGAGGGAGCCAGGACGCGGAGCTGCCCGAGCGAGAGCTTGCAAAGCTCGAAAAGGTAAAGAGAAACCTTCGAGGTGCACAAACCGCAACTGCATCAGATGGAATTTACCTTCGTTGTAAAAAATTTATCTAATCATATTGATCAATAGTATATTACGGTACAAGGGACGAAAGTTGAAGTTCCGCCACTGCGTGAAGTTGGCGCCCGAGGCGAAGCCGAGGGCGTCATATCACGCAGTGG
>JAPYZA010005176.1:0-12499 GCA_030522685.1 Eupelmus azureus
TTTTTGGTCTAAAATCATTTTATTTAGTTGATGCTCGACATGGGAGCCTATTATGTTATTATGTTGAAACAGTACAAAACGTTTTCTGCTTTTAATTTTCCCACCACAATTTTCGTTGGACATAAAATAAATGGGATTGAGACTCCCGGCAGATAAAAGATCTGGGAATATCAGATTTCAAAAAACGCCGTTTAAACGATTAAGCGTGAAAGCTACGAAGGCGACTTGGTGGATTCTTCATCGAAATCCAGAACAATCGCTTCGCTAAACGCTCGAAATTTTTAGATAATCACGCCAATTTTACACTTTAACCGAGAAAATAAATGAGAAGTTTCACAAAAGGAAATACGGTCTCTTGTCTCCACTTGACCAGCGGTAGATTTTCGCGGTTGTAACACTGCGTGAAATCCACCCTTGACCTGGTGAGTGAATGAAAAATTTTTGAAATTGCCGGGATGGTTGAAAAGTTTTAAAATATAACTGCCAGCCTTTTTCGTAGCCAGCGACGCGAGACAATTCGGACTTAACCTCAGGATTTCGCAAGGTGTTCATGCGTCAGTGATCTTAAGAATGACGGATTACTGTTTGTCGCTGTAACAATTAGTCGTAGCATTCATTAGTAGCTATGTATTTATCATAAGTCCCTTGTTCATATTGCGATTGTTGTCGCATATTGCGAAAATCTCGCTCTTTGTGTATTAATTATTATGGATTGTGCATTCTTATGTAAATATCCCCTTAACCATCGCGCCAAGCCAGCTTCTAGACAACTGTAAATACCGGTGAATGCACTTTCACTGCCCAGATGCGTACGAGATGTTGATAAAATTCATACGCTTTCCACGCAGCCTTTTTGAGCATTAGCAAAAAAGGGTTATAGATCGAATTTGCGCGAGAGCTCGCTTTGAAGTTTCCCACAAGATACATCTTTATTCAATAATAAATAAAAATTTCGGTTTTCAATTCAAGGAAAAATTATAAGTAAATAAGCCTGATGTTTAATGCAAACGATTTATTCGCTTGATTTCACCGCCTGGTATCAGGCAGGATATCCGTAGTCTAAATTCATCGTAATAGCATACTGCCTTTGGATAGGAAAGGCATTTTAAGTGTGAAAAATTGAATTTCACAAAACGCAATTGGGCATGCGTCAAATAAGGAATATTTTGACTAATAAGAAAATAAATGTATGTAATATAATTTTTTTAATTAAACATCAAGTTTGTAATTTTTACTTTTATTTGCATTATGCTTTACGAAGTTCTATTGCTTATTATGTAATTCAGTAATTGGCTTCATGGACTTTATTAATTCGGTAATAAACTTCTTTTACTTTCGCATTTTTATCCTTTTTAGATATAGAAAGGTTTTCTTTACAAACTCTTTCACAGAACCAATTTTATTTAGTTTTCGGTGGCAAGCAAAAAGAATTACGAAATTCAACAAGTTCTTTACGAAAAAGGTTTGCTTCTATCATCTGAACTATCATGTTTTGAAAGTTACAGTCTCTAATTACTGTTTTTATGTATTGAAATGATTTATTGAAACTTATTATATTAACATAATTATTAAAACTTATTAAAGTGATACAATAAAATCAAAAAGGTGGTAAAATTATTTATTTTAATGTATTTAAGCAATTAAAAATTAGGATAAGAAAAAATTGAAGAAATTTAATGCTAAACTTGAGCAGCGTTTTGTATGTCGGATTTCATTGGTGATCCTACTAACCGATTTATCAACGATTTAAGGAAGAATGTGCTATCTTAATATATGGGGAAAAAATCAAATCAGGAAACATGGGAGAAACAGTTATTTTATTACCAAAAAACCAATTATTGATGATCCATGAATAATTAATAAGGATTCGCATTTTCAAGAACACTTAGATAACTGTGAACTTGTAAGGAGGCCGTCGAGGCGGATTCGATAAAAACGTAAGCAATATTGCATATGCTTTGCCAAGATCAATGATCTGTTACGTAAAGTTTTAATAAAAAAATTTATTGAGATATTCGTTCAACGGTATTGTTAATAGCACATATATTGCGTTATATAGAGCAGACGCAATTTTCTATAAAAACTTTTTATATGAGCTTTGAATTAGTCTCAATAATTGCAACATTGGAAATACGCTGATTTCGACAGCATTTTTATAGCAGGATGCTGTTATTACTTTTATTTTGTTTTTACATACAATTTATTATTCATATTATACAGTAATTCTGCCTAAAATTGTCGCGATTGTGAAATTTGTTAAATAATTCAGAGGGAAACTAATAATAAAAGTAATTATTAAAACCTTAGTCATTTGTTTTTTAAGATTCATCAACTTTTTATCTTTAGTTCAAAGTACAAGTAACGAATGCCTATGTATTTTCATGTTTTTTTCTGTTATAGATTTTGCAAAACATCAGTTATTTATTTCACTCATAGGCTCTTGCTATGAAATAACACCAGCGTGACTTACTGCGTTTTTACGTTGTATATAACAACCGAAAGCAAGAGATTTTAGAAAGGGAAATTTTAAAAATATTGAATTTATATTAAGCTTCTGCGTTCACATTTTCAAGAATTTTTATTTGCTCTTTGTATAAACCATCTAATAAGAATATAGAATATTTTCTTTAAATTATACTATCTTTAATTTTATTATTTTTTTTTTTTGTAATTAAACATTTTCAATACAAGACAGTTTAATAATAAAATTAAAAAATAATCAATAAAACAAAGTTTAGTATTACATCACCAAATTTTTACAATGGTAGCCTAATATAAACTTAACAATTTTAAAAATAAATGTATAGATATCTTATTAATTCTAATTTATTAGTTTTGTTAATTACAATTAAGATACTTCAGAAACTTGATAAAATACAATTTATAAAATAAAAAGAATTATTATTATTATTATCAAATGAAATAAAAAAAAAACGATCAATTGACTTAACAAATAAACGTATCTAATGAATAACCAGAAAATCAAGTTTGCCCATTTAAAATTTTTCACTTCCTTCCTGCTGTCACGTAATTTGTCTGACTAAATCATATCCTTATTCTACTGGTTATCAATTGATATTCAATAATTGGAAAACGTTTTAACATACCGCATACATTTTTCCACAAGCCGTTAAGTAGAAAAAGATTAATTTCAACATATTTTTTACCATCTAATAAATATTTAAAAACTGTAGTTTTCAAGAAAGCTCAATCTATAATCAATAGTTCTTAGAAACCACTTCGGTCGAAATGCCACTATAAGTACCACTCCTGGCTCGAATTACACACCAAAACTGTGTATTTTGAACCAGTTCTCCTAACATTCTACAGGAGCGTATTAATGAAATCGTTAAATATGTATACGATTGGCGTTTTCTCTCCTCTGGGTGTTGTTTTTTTGTTTTTTACTATGCCACGATAATGCCCTTGGATTACGAAGAACCACACTGTAATTTTTATAAATTATGCCGTTCGCGAGCGCGCACACGGAGAACTAGTTGCACAACTAAGAATTTTCAACAAACAAAAATTAAGTTATTTTTCCTTGAAACAATAACAAATCATTGAAATTGGTACCTTAAACTAAACAAAAAAGCCAAAAACCATCAGAAAACGTAAAAACACCTCGAGACCACCCCTCCCACCCCAACCCCTCAATCACTCCCTCATCCCTCCGAATCACCAAACCCCCTCCCTCGCCCACTGAATCACCTCGCTCATCCTCATCCGCGTCACGCTCTAAAAACCGTCTCTCCTCGTCACATCTCCCTCCTATCGTCCTCTTCTCGCTCGCCACCTGCATAAAAATACCAGACAAGAATCATCCTCCGAACGCTCCATTCTCTCCTCAACAAGCATACCCACGCGAACGAGTCCAGCGTATCATTTCGAAGGCTCGAAAAGAACGAGTAAGCGCGCCGCCGAGAAAGAGACAGCCAACACGAGCCAGCGCGAACGAGAAAGAGAGAGAGAGAGAGTGAGAGAGCGGCCGAGCGTGTCTATACGCAGCAGGTGTGTGCGTGTGTGTTGTTACCTTCGGCGAGCCCGGCGACGGCCAGTTAAAGCAAAGATGCCGAGGCGCACGGTGTTGCTGGACACGAGCTTAGCCGTTTGGCTGCTGCTGGCCGCGCTGGCGACCCTAGCCAGCGGCCTGCCCGCCCCCCAGGAGGACAACTCGTCTGGTCCGGTAAGTATCTCTCTCTCTCTCGTTTTTCTCTCTATACACTTGCACATTATATACCTGAGAGCTATATACACACAGGGCCCGCAGCCACCTTGACACCATGTCTCGGCGCACGAGAGTGAACGTGCACCGGTCTGGCTGTTTTTGGCGCGCGAGCCTCCGCTAGGGTGATTATCGGTAAACGTCTTGTTTACGCTCGGGCTTTTCGGCTCTAGAGGCAGGAACGTTCGCGAAACGCTTGCCAAACGCCGACGCCGAAAAAGCATGACAGTTACGTTCTGCTAGACTCTCCGCTCGCTCTACGCGACTATATATATATAGCTCGCGAATCGCTTGGGACCATTGTACTCGCGCGTTATTGTCTCGCTTTGACACTTGGTAACACGTGTCTATATAGTCTGCCGGTTACGTCAGCTGCATATTGCGGAGAGCATCTCGAGGCAGAGTCGACGTGTATATGGGTTAGAAATTCGATTGCGGCCCGAGCCATCCCTTTCACTCGTTAAGGCGAAATTTTCGTTAATCGCTGCGCTGGCTCGAGCCGCTTACCTGCGCGCGCGCGACGCTTGGTTTACGATTTTAACGATACCCGCGGATTCGTTACGAGCGCGGGGGTACACTCGCTATCTCGAAAAAGAAAAATGGGAAGCAATCGGACAATTAAGATATAAATCTCGAGCATCAGGAAGGAGGCTGTGCATCGAGCTGGCTTTCGCGATCGAGTTACGCCTCTCTCCGAGCCGTCCAAAATCGGCTAGCAGCACAGATATATACAGCTGCGCAAATCGCCGGGAGAATAGACGCCCTCGCAGAGGCGGCGGGAAGGGGTCAGAAGAAAAGCGCCCGGGGCATTGTTTACAGAAAGAAAAACGCGGCATTCGCATCGATGATGACTGGTCAAATCGGCGGCGCGCCGAGCGGAGCCCCACTCACACGCGAACACACCTACATAGAGGCTATAAGCGCGATATATACAGCGGAGCGCGCGCGGGCCGGCCTGGCGAGAGAAAGGTTTATGCAATTATCGAGAAACCGAGAGCGCTGGTGTGTCAAGAGGCGGTATTACGTGTATAGCTCGCAGAGCCGCCCGGGATATATAGCAGAGTCGTGTATGTATGTGGAAAAGCCCGGGCAACACGTCGGGTGTGACGTGACGAGCGAGAGAGGAGGAAATCTTTTGTGCCCCGAGATGCCCGTTGACTAACAATTTGCCGCAATTAGGGGGGAGGGCTTTCACCTATGCGCTTGTTACTCTACGTCGATGCGAGGGACTGCTTTTAAAGAAGACGTTAATTACGCGCGTGTGTCTTGCTGATTATGTTATACGGCGATGGCTTTCTTCTTGGGTTGGAGAGGGGGGAGGTATAGGTGCAATTTAGATGGACATTGTGGCTTGATGACGGATTATTAATGACGAATTGGCTGGTGGGTTGCGAGCGGTGACGAGAGTTTTTTTTCGGTTAATGCGGATGTGGGAGATTCTATTTTTTTCCGGGAGGTAATTACCTTAGGCGAAGTGGTCCGGGCCGGGGTTATACAAGCGCGCGCTGCGATGATTTTCGTGGAAATGGGGTGACGTCGTGGTATGTAATGGTGGATTGGGAATGCGGATTGAGGAATTGTTAGGAAGGGGATTTAATTGTTATTGAATTTTAAAAGTATACTGGCAATAAGATTTCCCATGATTTGCGCACAGCTTTAGCAATTTATTGAATTTTTAATGTGAGAATATCCCAAATTTTTAGTCTTGCACTAGTACTTTTTTTTATTTTTTAATTATTATATTACTCAAATCCCATTACTAATAGCGGGTTACAGAAAAGTAAAAGTTTGCAGGTAGTTTATCCGAAAGTTTTGCGGAAAAATGATGAAATTATTCAATAATAGCATTAAAGATTAATGTTGATTTCTCGAAAGCTAGTTAGCTTTAGGAAAAGCGTTTGAAAATCGCCGATTGATTGATATCAACTTTATTCTTCCGTTCTAGAAAGTTCCTTTATACCGGCGATACAATCAGAAAGTTTACTTTAAACCATCTGGCAATTTCGAAATTACAAAATTATTGTATTTTATCCTTTTTTTAGACGAGAAAAAAGGTGATGTAAAAAGGGTAGTTTTATGATGTATTAGATCCTATTTTCCATATATAAATAGTAATTTTGTATTCTAATACGTGACACTAACTTAAGAATTTTTCTACGTTACATGCTCGTAAAATGTACGATACACACCCTCTTACTACAATTACGGTTCAATTACTGCTGCGATTTTTCGTGTTCTTAAACTTTTTAGCATATGGTAATGATAATGAATTACAACGTATACTTACGTATTTCAAGAATTTGCGAAGGCTTTTAAACAATGATGGATAGCTAAATGTTCTAATGTTAGGGTACTTTACCGTACACTTTTAAAGTATCCCGCCCAAAAACAGTGTAAGCATTACCTCACTCACGTTTCGCACATTCCTTCTACTTTGTAGAATATGTGCAATTTCGTTACACTTTCTTTTAGAAATAACATATAATTTGACTTTTAATAATAGAATTTGTCTGACAAAAAATATTTTAACGATGTTTTATAATTCTTCAATTTATAAATAGTAAATGAAGTGGGGTATATTGTCAGAGTATTAAACTGTCAAACGACTGTTTTGTCAGAAAATTTTAGAAGAAAATTAGAAATGCTATGAACGCGGGAAAGTAATACTCACGAAGGGCTTGTAGTATGTTGAAAATTTCTTCATAAAATTATGCAAAAAGCTATAATTTTTAAGTAGTTTAAGAATTTTCTAAGATATAATGAGAAATAACTTTTTATGGCACTACATATAATAATTTTAAGAAATTTTTTAAAAAAATTAAGAACTGTAAAACTAACGATTCCAAAAGTTCATAATTTTGATAAATAAGCTAAAATAAAATGAAAAAAAAGTTCTTAAATTTACTGGATGTTTTTGAAATATTTAATTAATTGGGAAAATAAATAAATCCAAATAAAATTATTCAGATAAGATAATTTTTTCCTAAATATGTGTAAGTGTTCATACTTTCTTCTTGTGACTATTTTTTATCCAATATAAATATTAAATATCTAGTAATCAAATAATAATTGTTAATATTTTTAATATGTTTAATGGAATAGCATATTAACAATATAAATTAAATTAAGTATTTTTAGAAACTTTTAATAATGCAGGTAGCCACTAACTTTATACGTGAATATATAATTTCTAAATCAATTTTTATTTATTTGAACCTACATGTGGAAAAATATAATTTAATTTAATTAAGTAAGTATAAAGATTTTAGGAAAATATAATATACTTTAAAAATTATTTTATTTAAAAAATTATGTTTGGTTCAATAATAAAATATTTTCTTATTTAATTATTATTCGAGTAAAAAATATTTTAGATTTTTAATAATAATTGCTTTGATTTATTAACATCATATTTATATCTTTTGAAAATCACTCTATTTCAACTAAACATTTTAAATTTTAAAACAGGCCAATATCCTAAAAAGTGTTTGTAATATTTCATAATTATTATGCATCAGTAGTGAAAATAAAAAGCAGTTTAAAAGTTTCTTTTGTTTAAAAATAGAAAAAGAACCTGTATAATTTTATCTTTAAAATCAATTGTTATGCACTTTCCCATGATTATCTCTTTAATTAAAATTATAATCTTCCCAGCGTACAATATAAAAAAGGACGTAATTAATTTCTTATGACTACTAATTAATGTTAATTATTAAGGATTTTACTAGTACTATTATAATTATTGTTTTATTTGTACTTTGTACTGCAACATTCGTCTTCCCTCTTATCTCATCAGAATAATGTGCTGAGTGATCGTGCGATATTCTTGTGCATCATAATAAGAGCGACCTTGAAGAATTACATGTATAATTTTTTTAATATCACACATTAATAACCCAGCAAGTGTGATATAAATCTTTGGATAATTTTGTCTTCTCACGTGCAGCGCATAAGATTTGATCTTATCTTCGTAAGCAATTATGTAGGCTCGTTCATCCGAAGCGTTAAAATAATTACATTATATTATTCTTTGGAAAGCATTGCATCATCGTGTAACCATTTTTTATCGATTATACGATATTGATTCTTTATAAGTGAAAATTTTCATTTCACGCAACGACTGTAGGTCGAACAACAATTTATCAATTTTTGATCGGCAATATAATTAATTACATAAAAATCTATTTCACTTTTTCAATGTTAAGGAAAACCTGTTCTACTATTTTGCTCGGTACTGAACTGAAAATAAACGGCAAACAATAGAATAAACATGTAATCTTTCACTAGACAATCTAATTATTGATTAATAACTAGCATTAGTCTGGTAGCTGAAATATTATCTCTAAGGTAGCTTTTAATCACTTGTAGTGTCTACCGTACTTTCTACGTTTCTAAATTTATTGCACTCACATTCAATAAATAATATCAATTAATACTTTATTACAATTTTCACTTTCTATTGTACCATTATTCCCGACGATATTTACAGGCGTAATAAAATAACAAATTTTTACAAGCTCGAGCATTCAATGAACCCTTTCAAAAAAGATTGACTCGCGCTTTAATCTGTTGACAATGCATTTTCGTCGATTAATTAAATAACTTTTGCAATTCCTTTTCTCTTCCTTTCTCTGGACAAAGACGATTGTGCCTGCCTCATCCAACTGGCTTCCCTTGAAAACTTTTCGCGATTCATACGCAATTGCAAAATTAACCGGACTGTCGACGAGATAAAGGTAACCAGTTCGCGTCTTTTATTTCGCGCTGCAGCGCGCGAGCTCATGACGCACAAAAGGAGAGACAATGACGCGTCGCCAGATAGGACTTCTAAATATTTCCTTTAAGGATGTGCGAGGACTGCAACGCGCAGCTTTTATGGAAAGATAATGATCTGGAGCTCAAGCGTAGCCGCGCGAGCGCGGCATTGATGCATTATTTTCCTTGCCACTTTTTTGCCAGGGTACTAATTGCTTGTTTACGGAGATTTGTGTTAAAAATTTCGAATCTATTAAATTTATAAAAATCTTCTAATAGCGATCTTTTAGGTCGAACGTGGATTTATTGTAGTTTGGTGTTAATTGATCCCAAGTTTAAAGTAAGGAGTTGAAAAAAAAAGATTTATTCCATGGAATGACGTCAAGACTTTAAACGGTAGTTGGTTTTTTCCAAACGAGAACAATATTCGATCCATCGAACTGGAAAGACCATCTGATAACTAGCTTTTGATCTGACTGTTGCACCTTTTACCTTACGCAACGATGTTTATTTTGGTATATGGTTTTGCATGAGATCGCTTGCTGTGGTCGGTAAAAAAGTGATAGTTTTTCCCTTGAAATAAGAACGTTTCTTATATTCAATTGATACATTTCTTGCGTTATACCACTGCGACATGATGTTTTGCTAAAGTGCCTTAATCGGTTTACGATGAGTCAAGATGATCTGACTCAACGTAAATTACTTAAAGCATTTTTCATTAGAAACTTTTTTATCGAAACATGTTGTTAGTTTTTTGCACCTTCAGCATTGCGGAGCCAGCTTTGTCACAGTGTCTATATATATATAACTTTTTAACATTAATATAGTCTTACTTGAAGAGTAATAAAATTTGAACGAAATTATTTGAATAAACTGTTGATCAACATATCAAGTAATTTTATCAGTTTTTCTTAATTCAAGTTATGTTTCTACGACTATCAGTTTAATTATCAACTTGTATTCAAGTACACGCTCTAAGCGTTTATCATCTGTTTATACGGATGATGTCATTTGGCAAAAACTTAATTAATGCTTCTAACCATAGGAGCTGCATACCTGAACTACCGCAATCTATTATTGTAATCGTGTTTCGATGTTTATGAATCATTGCACTTTGTTCTCTGCTCCTGCATCTGATTACTTTTCAAGTATACATTTCTAGAATTTTCCAAAGCAAATGTAAATAATTCAAACAACAAAATAATACATCAACCACACTTCCAGACTTTTTTCAAGAAACAACTATTCCGCTCACACCCCTAAACCATCTGCAATCAGCCAGCGCAATCTCACCTAAATAGACCAAATACCACCCGTGTCCGCACGTATACCTACAAATCCAACTCGCAATCGCAAATCGCGGCTCTCACTCGTCCTGTCCGCCTTGAAAAGGTTGATGCGACCGCTTCTCTCACTCGCGCTCCATATACATCCAAATCGAGATCGCGCCGAGCGAAGGTTCGCCTCATTATACATGCGCGCGCGTTCGATATATCTGCAGTTTCCAGGCGCGAGCGGTGAAATTCGCGCTCTCCGCGTTACGTGCCCCTTGTTTTTGGCTATTCGGCGTTCGTTTCCGGTTATGCGAGCGAAATTTATGACGAACGCACGTTATTGTTGTTATTGTATAAGAGATCGCGCAAAAGCCGAGCGCTCGTGTGATTTTTTTTGCCTTCGCTTAATGATCGCCGGTTGGATAATAAGATGCTTACGGGCGTGACTGGTAATGCGGCGATTATGTCGCGGATTGCGCGTGTGGATTTCGGGCAGTAAAATAGCTTATGCATAAGGCTAATGGCTGGATTGATGGGTAGGTATAGGTTTCCGGCGTTAACGTGGGAGACGAGGCTGGGATAGGTATAGCGTTATGGAATTCATGTACGAAGTGGGCTTACGCAGAAAAGTGCTAAAAGTTGCGTCGATTATGGCTAATGGGAATTAGTTTCCGCAATAATTGGCGAATTTCAGAAGTGTTTTACTTGGATTTAATGGTACGCTTCAACCCATTCGGTGATAAAGCATTTCGTTTCCGCG
Source organism: Eupelmus azureus (assembly GCA_030522685.1). Taxonomy (NCBI): domain Eukaryota; kingdom Metazoa; phylum Arthropoda; class Insecta; order Hymenoptera; family Eupelmidae; genus Eupelmus; species Eupelmus azureus. The sequence continues at coordinate 11,015 of JAPYZA010005176.1, forward strand.
GTCTTTGGATCCTTTGGGTAACGGCGCATTTGGAGATTTCTCTTATGGGAATTTTATACATCTTCATTATGGATAATAACGGTGAAACATCGGCTTTGATGTTTCGATATATTTGCTTATTTTATAATGATGATTTGCTGAATTTCCATTTCTACTTGAGGTCATTAGATTGATTGCTATTCGAATGTTTATTTCATGTTGTACTATTTAACTCGAGAATTGTGTTTTTTACCCGATAATCAACTATTTTGAATAATTAGAATTATTAGTATTAAATATTTTTAGTAGTTGAGGCACAATTAGGCTAAAAGGAAAACTTTTACACAGAAATAAATATTTCTGTACTAAGAGCAGGGATTTATTTGACCTACACCGTCAATCATGTTAATATTATTGCTGAACTTCAAACCTGTTTTTCTCGATACATTATTTTATGACTTTGAACTGCTTTCAGGACATGAGTTTTATCAGATCCGGTTTTAATATTATATAAATTATCTTTCCATGTTTTTAACAAAATATCAAGGATACACACTTGAATATTGTCATTTTTACTTTCCATATCAATTTCCTTCTTCACGAAACAATTTCAAACTATGCCCAATCCAATAAAGAATGTGCAAACTACAATCAACATCTCGAAAGGTCTTCAATTAACCACCCGTCTATCCAGCCTAACAATCCCACAATCCAAACACTCCCCAACAAACGCCAAACACCTCAACTCGCGAATTGAACGCTTTATTTCGGCGCCGGAATCCGCATTCCGAAAAAAAAGCGGCACCCCGCGGTATTTCCCGCTAATTGTGCTTCCAGCTACCTCAGACTACAAACTCGCTCCTGACCATTTCGGGCCAGCTCGACTATCTCGCTCTCCCCCTGGGGGCAGCTACACACACACGCATCCACGTCCACACCTCAGTCCCCTCAAAGCGCGCGACACAACATTCATTAAAAACACATCCAATAAAACACACCTCTCACCAGGCCGCAAAAATCCATTACACTTTTTTCTCCCATCTGCTCGCTCACCCGCGGCGGCCCCATAAACAAAACCCTAGAATTCTAGAGCCCGCTAGAGACATTTCAGCGCTCCGCCTGCCTGAGAAATGAACACGTAATATATTTAACGAGCGAGGGGGGCAGGCCGGAGTGCCGCCCGAAAAAAGGCCCCCAGCCGCTGGAAAACACGTGTAAGCGCGCGGCTTCCCATAAGGAAAGCCGCGACCAATTAGGCGTTTTCAGAAAAAGTGCCGCGCGATTCGCATTCCGCCGGCTCGATAACGAGTTTTTCGCTTTTTTCCCCTATATCGTTTTGACAAAGCGCGAGATTCCGAGCTGTATGAATGCAGATGAACGATTCCGCTTTTGCATTGCGGAGGCGTTGCTGGCGTTGCAAAAGAATGGACGAGAGAGCGCGACCTCGAGCGGCCGTCGAACTGCGCTTGCTTCATTTTTCAGGTGGTTTCTTTTTTTTTTTCTAAC
>JAPYZA010005177.1:0-16431 GCA_030522685.1 Eupelmus azureus
CATCATCATCATGCCAACTCTCATAATGGCAGCAAGATGAAGATCAGGGATTGTCGTCGATGATCGACGATCGGTTTGCTCGCCGATGACTCGGAGAATAATCGCCGGAAACACACTGGGATAGCTATGGGCTTGTCAGAAAAATGTTATCCAAATGCCAGGGCAGCTTGGAATCGCTGCGTGCGCCCTCTGTACATATAACATATAATATCTACGTAATGGCTTAGAAGAAAGCGAGTACAGAGGTTTGTAGGAAGCCAATGAAGTCGAACGCGATATATAAGATTTCCAAGGCGATACGAAATGGTGCTCCTATTTATAATCGGCATTCTCGATCTGGCCATTCCGATAAGTGCCGCTCGTCGTTCTTTTGCCTCCTTTTTTTCGATATATACCTATATCCTTGCGCTGTTTTCCAGTACGGAAAATGACAAGTCAATTTCATTTTTCTGCACTTGCACTGCAAGTCAGCAGCAGCCGCATAGGAACGTCATAGCTTTTAACTACCGAATCATTTCATACGTACTGACTTATCGAAGCTAGGAATCGATGGGCAAGCTTATAATAAAGCTGATAGTGCGCGCTGTTGAGCGATCGAAAATGTCAATTAAGCGAAATAAATCGTTTTGCTTATGTGTATCGCAAGTCTGGGACGAGCGTGAACTAATAGCCAACGTCGAGGGAATCGGTACTTTCGTCGACAAACTTTTAAGAAGCTTAAATGTTGAAAAAGGGCAGCCGAAATAATGGTAACCGTATCAATTAAGTGAATTACAATAAGCTAACGAGGTAAAACGAGTCGCTTTCTTTACGAGCAACAAGCCGTAATTATAGATACAAGTTTAGCTTTTTACGAGTCCATAAAACTTGCATCGAACGAGGAGAGTTCGACTGTCATAAAGCCATTAATAATTCATAAATATGTGTTACTGGCGCGCCGCTTGGGGTTGGAGTTGCCGGGGCGAACATATATACGTGCGCGAAGAACGTGATTGAATTTTGATAGCTGCGCCGCGCGCGGATTCTTATGGCGCATTAACAGATTCCCGCGAGTGATGGATCACCGCCCAGCTTGCGATCTGCCTTGTTTGCGCCTCTGCAGCACCGACGTGAATTATAATCGCGGGTGTCCGAGGAATTTCACGTGAATTGATCGACTTGGGTGTAAAAGGTAAAAAATCGGACTCGGGGACGACTCCTGATAATTATAAAGAAGCTTTCACGTAATTGCCACTCTTAATTTCTTACTTTAGTAGCTGCAGATAATAATTGATTGATGATGATGAGTAGTTTCGATGAGCGATTTTTATACTTTTTTAGTTGAAATTAAAGTGTTACTCTTTGCCAAAAAAAAAAGAAAATAATAATAAACATTGACATTTAGAAAGTTTAAACGTGTTTTCGTTAGCTGTGCAAAAGAGCATATTGATGCAAACGAATTTACACGTAAAATACTCGCGATGCATATTTAAACAATTTAGTTGGAGGAAAATAATGTGCAGAACTGTTAGCAGAGTCAACAAGTAATGCACACTCACCATTAGAGGTTTCAGATACCTCTCATTAAGCCGTCCTCAGAATATTCCCTCTCTCTTTCTGAGCATTTTTATCCGCGCAACCTACAGCACATAACACATATGTAGGAGCAGGAAGTTCGATGGCAGTCGAGCTCGCGCGCGCGCGCGCGCACGAAGATAAGTGACCTTGAGCTTCAGCCTATAGAGACTGGGGTAATTGCGCACAGCCGTATAACGTCCCGCTTGTGCGCGAGCGTAATGGCTTCATTCTTTAGCAGTGCGGTAAAAGCTTTGGCTTCGAATGAACCTTGTCTATCTGTGTGAGTGTACACGTACGTGTATTTTAGAAGCCGCGTGACTTCGTATTTTCCGAACGCGCATTTTTGCGGTTAGAGCAGTTTTTAGTTTATATCGAAGGTGCGCGCGTTGCGGCGCTGCACTGCCGAGCTCTCTTTAAATTATGCTAGTTAAAACTCCGGCGCGGAGATAACAGGATAAATAAATTGAAACTGTTGCAGCTGTACGTGCGGCGAACTCTGAAATTTACGGGTTATTGTGCAGCCGCTCGAACAATTACGTTTTTACGTTTACTATAATATTTAATTTATAACGGTTGAGTTTGAAGTTGTGCTTCTACAGTTTGGATCTTTTTAAAATGATAGTTATTACATAAAATTGTGTTTGATCTGGTACTTATGTAATTAACTTACTAGAAACAGTAGAAAATTGAGTTTTTATAACTGTTTCTAACAAAACTCAAAGTATATTTTCTCAATCGAAACGTCTTCGATATTACTGTAGATGCAATAATAGTTAAAAATTATGAGAACTGTAGGTAGTATTGTTTAATAACTAGTTGTAGTTAATATATAAAATGAGAAAATTACAATAAATGGAAATTGAAAGTAAGTAAAGAAGCAAGCGCACATGATGAAAATAATTTTGTAAAAAAAAATGGCAATTGCCGTGCAGCGAAAGCGAAGTAAGTACAACTGTCGAGGAAAAAGGTAGGTAGGAAAGAATCAAAATTAAATAGCAACAATAGGGCAATATCTCTTAAAACCTCATCGATATCTATAAAGCGAGCTTGGGTAGATGCTAATCGGCTCGCTCGGTTGGTTAATTATTTGCGAATTCCGGCCGAAAGCGGGCAGCGAAATCGCCATTACGCGCGTACAGCTCTCTCTCTAGTGTTCTCTTTTTCGGTCGGCCCGTGCGAGCGCGCACGCGAGATGTAAAAAGGAGAAGCCCGGCGCAACAAACGCACGGAAACAATGCGAGGCGGTTCGCCTTTGGCTCGGCCGCGCGCACGGCTGCAAAACACACATACGTGCCGCGTGTCAGGAGCCCAGTAATGAACGCAGGACCACAGGTACAGTAAGAAAGAGAGAGAGAGAGAGACAGAAAGAGAGGAAAAATCGTCGCCTGCTTCATAAAGAGCGGACAATGGGCCTCGGCAAGCGTGTGTGCTTTACCGTATCTAGCTAGGGTTAGTCGACTTTAATTTTTGGATTTGTTCGCTTTGATTTTTACACTCCTGTAGCTGAGAAGTTTTTTGAATTGTTATATGCAAATTAAAGCTGGAAAGCAGAAACAACGCGCGATAATTAAAAGTGATTTTTAATTGTAAACGGAATTTATATGATTAATTAAAAACAATTACTGACCAACTATTTTAACTTTCCATGCTAACTAAATAAGTTTCATATTTTCGAGAAATTAAGATTTTAATGTTTAAATATGCATCTGAGATCAGAGAAAACAAGATAAAAACTAACACTTAGCTAATTCTTTTAGGCACTAATAACATTTCTTGATTTACTGTAAACTGATAAAACATACGAGTTGCACTGAAAGTTTAAGGAATGCATCAAGAGTGGAATTTATTATTTTTTATGATTTTCATTATTAATTTCATATTAAATAATTAAAAATACTGTTAAAAATATTAGTAATTTGTGAAAGAAAACTTTTTTTAATCACTCTATAGCCAAGGTGTAGAGTAGAAAATAATTAATTTAAATAAATAAAAGCTCCGTTTAGATTACAGTAGATTTATAAAAAAAGTTTAGAAATTGTCCAAAAATTGACTTATTTACTTAACTTAGGTGTGATATATCTCTATTAAATATAAAATGTTCAGCAAGTCTATGGAATTGTATGTGCAAAATGGGGCCTGAAACTCCTCAAAAGCTCTGTAAACTAAATTTACAAAAAATAAAGCTAAGTAGTTACAATGGAAACCCTCAAATACATATGTTGGAACAATAATCGTAAAATAGCGTTCTTCATAGTTGTATTAAGAATCGTCTTCCTATAATATGAAAATTAGAAGAAGGGACAGTAGATTTATAAGCGAGCAACATCAGTCGGTGATTTATGAAAATGAGGTTTGTATTTTCAACGCAAAGCGTATTTTTCGCGGAATCGGAGGAATTTCCATACGCCAGTCGTTGTAATGCACGCTAAATCTCAACCTCCGCTCCGCTGAAGAAGTGCGTGCTTTAATCGGATTTCGCGTAACACTAGGAGGAATTGAGTGCGAGCTGCGACAGCGGACCCCCTATTGTTTTCTTCAAAGTAAAACGACATGCGTTGTATGATTTAAGGCGCGATTTCAAGACCGGTAGTGCTACTTACCATTCGTTTCTGCGAGAAAATCGATTCCGCGCTCATTTTTTCTACGCTCAGAATTGTAAATGCACTACTGCTATCAATAAATAAACTAACTAATTAACATTTGTATTTTCTGCTTAAAAATAAAAATCAAATTGCATTTTCATTTGTATTGTTCCTTAGCACACACGCTTTACTACTCAAAAAAGCGAAGTTTTACTCGTCATATTGAAAAGCACTTTCCCTCGTCTTCCAAAAAAAAAGGAAAAAAAAAGATAAATAAGGAGTAGCAAAGAACGAAAAGCAAAGTACTTGGGCGTTTGTTACTTTCCGTGCAAACATGATCATGCGAGAGCGCGATATTCTTAAAATTCTGGGATGGGACGCAACATCGACGGAGGCGCAAGATACACGCATAAATGCATGGGCTGTAGTGCGCGCGCGAGTAGGAGAAGAAAAAAGGGGGAGAGAAGGAAGGGCAAGAAAGAAGAAGAAGAAGAAGAAGAAGAGGAGAGAAGAGCTGGGCGCACAAACGGGCGAGCTCGTGTCTTATGCAAATGCGAGCGCGCGAGGCGCGCGCGTATCGAAGCGAGAGTCGCGCGCGCGAGACTCTATGTGCTCTCTCTCTCTCTCTCCCGCTACAAAAAGCGGAAATGGCCAGCGGGAAAGAGAGCAAGAAGTCGCACAAATGCATACATAAACCTTTCTCCGGAACCTCTTCCTTTTCCTCTCCTTGCCGCCGCCGGCGATAATGCCGGCCCGCGTGTCTATACTTCGCTTACTCCAAACCTTTTTATTCAGCTTTTTTTCACTTTATCTTTCGTGTTTCTGCGGGCTTTCGTTTATTCCAGCCTGGCCCAGCCTTTTGATCCGCTCTTCTTTGTCCTCATCTTCTTTCAAATGTTTTCTGACTGAAGAAATTATGATAATTGAGCGAATCGATGTAATAATGAGGAATTTTTCGCATCTCTGAACTTGGGCGTATTTCTTGCCGAGGCGAATGTCAGATGCCTTTGACGCGATTGAAATGCCTTCTCCTCAATTACTCGAATTCCCTCGTCACATTCTACCGAGGCAATTTTTAGCCAATTTGAGTGCTTGAATTCCCCAATCGATTGTACAAATGTTAAATTTAAGGCGTGCGACAAAAACGTTATTTCAGCGATGCGATATTATTCCGTACATATACAGAATAAAAGTTATTTATTGGGAATGGGGTCGAGTTGAACGTGTTGTTCATTACAACATGCAAATAGGAGTTTTTTTAAAATTTCACTTTTGAAGCCATACATGGAACATTGAAAATCGCAGTATATTCTCGAAGTGAGTTGGGGCAGTTGAGTGAAATTCGAAATTCCCACGGGCGTTAGTAAGAGAAGCGGCTGCGGCGGCGCCAGGCTCGTGAAAAGAGAAAAAATCCCGAGCGCGCTTATAAACTGCGAGCAAGCGAGGAGACGCATAATAACAGCTCGGCTGCAGCAGCAGCAACGGCAGCGGCAGCACTCGGGGCTGCAGTTTCGCCTTTTTCTATCGCTCGCTCGCTCGAGAGACAGAGAGTCTCGGCGCGCATTTAACATTCAAATAGCCGCAGCCTTTCTTTTAGCGTGCTCTTTCTCTCCTCCTACCCGTCTTCCTCGTTCGGAACACCTTCTGCTGCTCCTCTTTTCGCCTTTTTCATCTGCGCTGCTGCTGCTGCTGCTGCTGCTGCTCTCCTTTGGACGAGAGCGTGTCGATCGAGCCGAAGCTCAAGCGGAGTTAAACGCTTTTTTTCTAAGTCTCGCCGATGCGAGACTGGCCTTTTAAGGGAGCCTGCTATGATGTTTTAGTTTGCCTTTGAGAATGTTAAATTCAATGGAATGAGCCAATATTTTTCCGACTTTCGGTAAAGAAAATCATGAATTATTAGGGAAATAATGTAGCAGAACTAGCGCTTACATTGCGCGCCGCTGAAACATTGTTTAAATACTTTCAATGATTATTTTCCCACCAGCAGCGTCGCCTCACGCATACAAAGAAGCTACCCACTTTCCGGCATTCTCCAGCAGTACTAGAAAACTTCTATAGGCAGCTTTTACCATTGTAAGCTCCGGCCTCCTCGGCCTGGAAAAAAGAAGAAGAAAGCCAGAAAGGCGATAGACGGAAAGACTCGCTTTTAACGAGAGACAAACTCGCTGCGCTGGAAGCTACTTAGAATCTCTCTCTCACCCTCTCTCTCTCTCTCTCCCTCTTTCTTTGTACTCGGCGCGTTGAGAGAAAGAGAGGGAAAGAGAGGAGAGCGCGCCCGATATCGAGCGGACGTATCTTCGCGGCGCGCGCGCGCGCGCGCTCCGGATTCCTAGCATTGTGAGGCGAGCATCGCGGGAGAGAGAGAGAGAGAGAGAGAGAGAAAAGACACTGGACACGCGACCCGCATACGTATAGCCTCCGCTCGCACGCGCAGCAGGAGAGCGCTTATTTTCTCTGGTTCGCCTTCATCTTGCGCCCCTTTTTTGCTTGTTTGCTGCCCCGCCGGAGCAACGGCAGGCTGCTTCTTTCTTTTATTCCTCGCTCCTTCCGTATTTATCTGCGGACGAGGCTGACTCTGAGCGCGCCTCGCTATGAGGAGTGAGCTTTGATCAGCTTGCTCCGCGATGGAATGCCACCCCACAGCCCCTTGTCCCTTTCTTTCTTCTCCTCTTAATTACTCAATTTTGCATTTTCCCCGATATACAGAGTTGTGGATTTTTTTGTGCGCGCCTCATCCTGGCCTCTAATTGCCCGATATATAGCCTCGCTCCTATAGCTACTTTTGCAATACTGCTTTCAAACGCTGATTTACTTAACTTTCTCACATTACATGTTGACTAGTGTAGTAGAATCAAAATGTTTACGGCTGCAGGTTAAAAGTAAGGTATAACGCAGCGACTCCTGGCAAAAAGGCGCCTTTGGCAGACCGCGAAAAATCGGCCATTTTCATTACAATATATCAGGCGCGCATCCAACTTGTATGTAATCTGCACTCGCCGCATTCATATTCCGCGCTCATCTCTTTCTATTCCCGCAGCCAGAGAGCGGCGGAGCCCTCTCCTAGGCCCATATATTAGTCATCGGATAATTTCTCTCTCAAAGTGAATTTCGAGCGCGCACGTGTCCGTGTAGCGCTGTGCGTTCGCGCATCGCGTGGAGGAAGTAGAAAGCTCGAGTTTCGTGACAGTTCGTCGATGATGAAAAGGCGCCTCGAGGGCCCTCCACATCCACATCGACGCGCGGCTCGCTACGGAGCGCCTATGCAAAATCATACGTCCAGCGCGGACAAAACGTGTAATCTCGAGCGCGCGGCTCTCTGGAACAACGGCGCAGAGGACTCGCAGAGAGAAAGAGAAAGAAAGAGCGAGAGAGGATTGATTCCTGGCATTGGCCGGGCACATAAATTCTCCTCGGCGAGCGGCCGGTGCTTAGGGTGTCATGCAAGAATATAGAGAAAGATCCTGGAATTTTGCCCTAAACGTCGCTCAAAATCTAATCTTGTTTCTGAGTGCGGATGGCGTTTATGGGGCCCCGTGCGTTTGCGCGTAAGCGCTGATTTTAATTGCGAGCCAGAGGATAAGGAGCCGTTTGGGTAGGGCGCGCGCGGATACTGCTTTGTCATAGGCGGCCTGTAATTGTTTTCGCTCTCTGCTCGCGAGAGCGGGTATAATTCACAGTGTTTCACTTAAAAGCGATGATCGAGATCGTTACGAGGCTTGCCTCTAGAATGATTTGTTGCCTAATGATTCTTCTAGCGACTTTTTCCGGCCGTTTACATATATTACTTCGTTTAATTTCAATTAGAAACAGTTCGATCGAAAATCCAGCTTCATTTCAATTGCAAATTATTTAATATCTTTCACTTAACAGTTTCCACGGGTTTTCTGCTGCTCGCTTCCTTTGATAAAACTAAATCTCGGCTATAATTTTATCAGTGATCTAGTACGTAGCGCGCGAGCGCACGCATATCTGCTAAAGCCTCTGCTCGTAAAAATTTGTTTAGATTTTTGCGCCGTTATGCAAATGCCGCTAGCGCACTCGTATTAAGCGTTATGAATTAATTCGTCCTATAAGCCGTAATCTAAATTGTCTTAATTAACCATAACCTCCAGTCTTATTTTGCCATAAATATTGGCTTTACGGCCACGATATTCCTCCCCTCGGCACACACAACGAGCTTCCGAGGAAAAAAGGGTCACCAATAAGGAACATTTTTCCGGACAGCCGAGCCTCTACGCTTACGACTATAAAACAACGATCCTTAATGGGAAAATTAATAACGATACCGCGTCGACACGCGCTCGCGCCGTAGAGGCATAAACACGCGCGCACTTAAACCTCAGGTCCACTGATCGACCGTTATTATTACGACGGAAAATTAGCCTACCCAGGGAAGCTATCCGAGCTGGGCATCGCTTGCGCAAGGAATTTTCAATTTAACGTCACGTGAGAGCTACCGAACTGAATTTACTGTAGGATGCGCTTAATCTAAATGCTTTTACATATAGCCAGGCCAATATCGAAATTGCCCAGTTTTGTTGTCGATGGAATCGGCCTCCTAACGTCTCTTAGGATTTTAACCATTTAAAGAGGAGCTACAAGAACTGAACGTGTTGCTTATCGAATTCTTTTTGCAAAATCCATTTTTCGTTATTGGGTAGAGCTATACTAGAATTTGTTATTTCAATGCAATTGAATTAATTTTATTTCCCTGTACCTGGATAAAATACTGAAAAACAATTTTCATTTTACTGACTGCACCTTGTTATTACTTAATTCGATCGAATAAATGTTGATTGCAAACTGCAGATAAATAATATCATAATAAGTAACAGGACTCTAAGAAAAAAAGCACTCCGATAGTGAAAAATCCACTTGTACTTTCTCCGGTAAACGCACGTGCGTTCTAAAATAATTTTCCTTCTATAGAACCGCAAGTTTTCCTTTTTCCCTAGCCCCGAGCCCTCGCAACATAATCGTATATCTCGAATCTGGCCATCGGCGGTGGCGGCGACGGCCATTGATTGACACTCGGCATCCGTGATTACTGTTATTTATCTTTCGTAATCGCACGCCCTTACTGCGGACGAATTAATTACGATACGCGAGCGGAGCGCAGCGTAATCGCGCTGGAGTCAGCCTAGGCTTTCTTTATGGGGAAAAATTTCGCGCGCTAAGCAGTCTGTGTTTACGAGACTTTTTGTATAAAAGCTTGATTGGTGTTAATTTAGAATGTTTTTTCTTTTTCTACATGAGGTGATGATTGCCTGGAAAGTTGTGTTGTAAATTATATTTATTTTGTAACGAAAACTGGTTTACAAGATAGCTCGGTGATTTATAAGGTAGCTGCTCGAACTTTAATCGTGCCTGCTCAAAATAAAAACTATTTACTATTTTTTATTTATTGATAAAGTCGAGAAAGATTGCGACTTCATTTTTTCAACGCTTACGAAATACAAGTTTCATTAAGGTAGGCTTTAAGAGAGAACTTTCTAGGCAGTCTCTAAATTAAATAAAAGGAAGAAAGTCGAAGGCTACAATAATTATGATAATAATCTGCGCGCACTGTAGCGGCAGCGCGCGCATGCACCTTAACCAGCCAAAGGTCGACAGCAGCTCGCTCGGGGTATTAAAAGCGCCTCCTTCCTCTCCGCGGCCGGCGCGAGCCTGCAAAAAGTAGCCAACGAGTTCTGTTGCTCTGTCGGGTGCGGTGCTTCTCTCGACCCCGGCACGAGTGCTAGCACGCGCCCGGCATCATCCACTCTCTTTCTATAGAGCGCAACCAAGAAGAAGAAGAAGAAGAAGAAGAGGGAAAAAGGAGAAGAAGGAAGAAGAGGTGCCGTGTGGCTTGGCATGGCTGATTCTGAAATATGGCGCTGTACGGGCGAATTTTTCAAATTGCAAATCGCGAGCTAATCGTCACGAGCAATCGTCACGGCCGCCTGGCCAGGCTTTTTATTTCTTTGCTCGGATGTCCCGCGCCGATCTATGCACGTATATGTGTGTGTCTGCAGAGGCTCTGGGTTCAGCCGAGACGCCGACCAAAGAGTATGCAGACTTTGGCCTACATCCCCGCTGAGATGGATCTTGCGAGCGCGAAATGCACGAAGCTAGATTTGTTGGCCGAAGCCCGGGAGAATGCATTTTTCGAAGTTAATGAAACTTTTAAGATTTCGGATAGAACTGTAAAGGGCAAATATTTCGCCAGTAAAAGAGAAATGCTGAATTAGAAATAAGCGAGAAATGCTAAATACACTAGCACAAAAGCCTAAGATCCAACTTAACGTCGAAACAAATACAAATTTCTTCGCAAAATCCTTTCAACCTTAACTTTTGCTTGAAATTTATTGCTCATTAATAATGCATTGTAAACTTTAATGTAAAAGTATGAGCTCTATTTATAGCGAACAAAGCCATTACAATAATCCTCGTAACATTTTTAGTTCTCCCATTCCCACCTCCTGGATGTCCAACTACTTCTTTCTCCGCACGTTTTTCTCCGTGGTGGTCGGCATCTTCGGCGGGTGTAAAAGAATCGTAGAGGTGTGCGCGCGCGCGATTCAATTAAGGCTCTGGAGGAGCTGACGCGCCGTTGCATTATGGATGCGCCGCACAGACGAACGACGGAGCAGCCTGCATCTAGCGAGACGCTGCCGCAGATGGGCTGACTCGAGGTCAGCGCGTAGGACTCCTTCCGGTTGCCTTAAATTTTATTGCATCGTTATTGACCGCTTAATCGTTCTAAGGTTATTGCTTTATTGTTTGACCTTTTTTTATACTTACAGTATAGTTCTTGAAATGTGGAAAGCAATTTATAAAGTTTAATAGTTTGTAAATAAAAATTTATGTAAGATTATTTAACGTTTAATTGGTCAAATGTGGTAGTAGAAACAGTCGAGCACAGCCAGACACGCATTTTAAAATTATTCATAAATAAATTCCTTCACTCTAAAGTGCATTCTACTTGTTACATATAGAATCCCTTACGAACTCAATAAAAAAAATAATACTCTCCCTGCACCATACGAAGAGCGTCAGTGACGAGCTGCACGCATCAATTTTTCAATCGCGCTGCAATCCCCGGGCCTCCTCCTCTTCTCCCATCCTTGATCTCTTATTTCGCCTCTCTCGCGCTTCTCCTTTTTCTCGTTACCTACGTGCATCCCTCCCTTTTTTGTCCTCCCAGCTCTCGTGTTCTCCCTCCTCTCTCGTTCTCCCATCGGCTTTTCGTCCTCCGCCGTGTCGCCTTGCACCGATCATCTCGCGTAATTCAGGAAACGCGCCGTTCGCCTGATTTAACGATGCCGCATTGAGAGATGCGTGCCAGAGGTTTTCTTGTCGCTTGCCTTTTTTGCCGCTCGCCCGAGACAACCAGAAAAACGAGCCTGCTGATTTATAACAATGCAAGCGTGTACGCTCAGACCTTAGCTGAGGCGCTAAAATCACGGGATCGGAATGCCGAAAACTAGGCTTGCGCCTCGGGCAAAAACAGTTTTCATTGTAATTGTGATAAAAGTGTAGATTGATTAAGTTTAAAATTATTGTATTTATATGCTCTTTTTGTTATATGATTAGTGTTTCCAAATTTAACTATTAAAAATTTATTAAATTATTTAAGTAATAATTTGCGTTTATATACGTACGAGAAACACGTGTAAATTATGTTGACATCTGTTAAGATACGGCAAATCAAGGGTACAGCAGTGTGATTAATGCAAAGCGTCACCCAATCTACGTCATTACATGTCTGACAACAGTCCACCTCGCACTACTTCCCGCTCAAGACAGTTCAGCAAATTTCATATTAGAAGTACTTCTGTCAACTGTCAGCATTGATATCACGCCGTTTCGTCTAGTACGCGAGAGTTTGACAAGCATCTGTTTTTATACTTACTTACCTACATATCAAACTTTAAATAAGAAATAAAGAAAAATAATATAATTTATATTCTAATAAGATACAAATAAATAAGTTATCATTGCTTAACTTCTATACATGGCGTCTCTTTCATCAAAGTAATCCTTTCGGAATCTCGTAACCAAAGAGACTTTCCTACGCAATGACTAAGCCGTTAAACTGATATATTTTCCGAGCATCGCAGCGCGCGGCCCGAATCGTTTAGTCGAATCAAGATAATTTTTCCCTCGACATACATAATCATAGTAGAGTATAGATCACTTTGCAGCTTGGGATAAACCGCGCGGGCATTCAGCTCTCTCTCGGCTACATATCCGATTAAATCCTTAAGAAAGTCTCTCGCCTGGGATAGTATGATCCTCTCTCGCTTTTATCCGGTCAGCATCTGACCGGGCGTAATCTACGCTATCTAGGCCTTTGCATTCCCCGAGCGCGCGCGCGTGCGACGCGTGGGCGGCCAGGCAGCCGTTTTCCCGCAGGTGTCCTCTCCCCTGCTCGCGCTCGCTGGAAAAGCGGATCTATGCCTGTACGTGCGTCGCGCTCTATGACACGGAGCGCGCCAGCTCGCCCGCGCTCGGCTTATATCGAGCGTAAATCCTGGTGGGCAACAGTAAGGGTAGCCTTAAATTTATCGGCCGATAAAGCCGCGCGCAGTCGTAACTCATGCCTGGTGTGAAAGACCGAGAGGGAGCAAGCTGGGGCTTTTATTGCTGATCGAGAATGCTACGGACGTAATGAGAGCTGCGGCGAGACGAGATTCTTAGATGAAATATTGAAAAACTTTTTCTCCAACTCTATAGCTAAAGCCTTTGATTGACTAATAAGTTATTTACAAATTGATTTTTTTCAGGCATACTTGTATGGACACTTCTGTTTGGCAAGTATCTAAGTATCGAAAAACTATATTGAGAAGGAAAGTTTATAAATAAATGTAATTATCACATATTGAGCAAGTGCCGTTAATTTAAATTTAACTACCTCCAAGATCAAGCCTTCAAATAAATAAATCGAATTTTAAAATGAAAACAGGATTTCCGAATGACATGCACCCACGAGAGAGCAAGAGCAAACCAGAAAAACGTTGAGACGGCAGTCGCCTTTGGACTTGAGGTACATGCATACCGCTACGGCGCGAGAGTAGGGAAGAAGTGGCTGGTTTCAACGCGCAGTGGGAAATCGCATTCGCTCGGCTGCTTTATGGAGAGATAGACATTTCTCCTAGGCCGCCTCCGATATTCATTGAGAAACTCGGTGGTCCGGCTTGTCAAGTTTGGCTACGCATGCTGCGCGCACGTTTGGGTACCTTTTTCGCGAGGACAGGTTCTTCAGAGAGAAAAACTGGAAACTCAGTTATTAACAAATTAATCAATAGATAAGAAAAAGTTTTTCAAAGACATGTTTATTGTGAAAGTCACTAGCTTGTAAAGGTTATTTGAAATAAATCTTCGTTTCAATTCGCAAGCAACAGTGCTGACTTGCCAGAACGTTGGGTATAAGTGCGGCATAAGCTACTCTCTTTGCTAACGAAGAGGCGAAAATTATGAACGCACTCGTATAGAGGTTCATGTATAGCTAATCTCATACAAAGTAGCGAGCGGCGGAATGAAAACGCCGAAGCAGCAGCGCTCTTCCTTTGTAATCGAGAGCGCAGCGGCTCCTGTGTATGCTGCAGCTATGAAATACGCGAATCGTGAGCTGGTGCAGCAGGGCGAAAAAGAAAGGCATATAAGCGGGAGCTGCGCTTAGTACAACTGGGGCCAGCAGGCAAATGGATAGTAGTAATTGGAAGGGTAGATTAAAATCGTAATTATCAATATCGAAATGCCAATGGTAGAAAGGCCCACGCGGTGGTGTGCTGTGCGCCTCCGCTGCTCCCGCTGCTGCTGCTGCTGCTGCTGCTGCTACGGGTAATGGCTGCTGTGGAGATAGGCCGGCCTTAATGATAGGCTCCTTAATAAGGCACTGTACCGAATGCTGCTGCGCACGGAGAAAAGATGAGGCCAGCGTCGAAGATAGCAGAAAGAGAAAGAGAGAGAGAGACCATGCTGGAGGATAGAAAGGAAGGAGATTCGGAGAAAAAAGGGTGGTAGCGCCGCCAAGTGGCTTATTTGGAGTAAGGATGATGCAAGATGAGAGCCGAGGAAGACACGCGATGAGACAACGACCGGCTTCTGAGGACTGATTGGATTACTAGTGGATATTCATTTCCAAGATTAATAAGACAAGAATTGAGTTGATGTGCGGTCTGAGTACTTGTAATAAAGATAAGATTTTCACTGTTCTAAATTTTGAGTTTAATGTAGTGATTTTAAAATTAAGACAAAAATACGTAATATATTGTGCATACATATTTGTATTAAATATAAATGTTGTGTAATTTAAATTTGTAAAAATTACACAAAATAAATCTAGGATATATACAATTAAATAATGTTTGTAATTCGTATGAATAATGACAAGCTAACAACCTCTCCGACACATTCAACGTAAGTAGATCCTAGAGGGCGTTGTTACTTATAGCAAGCAGTAGAAAATTCGTTTATTATACCATTACGCTCGAAAATAATGTCTGGCGTAATAACTCTTTTAATAAAAGCGAAAAACTGAGATTAAAATATGTCTTTTTAACAATGAGGGCTGTTGTCCAATTAACTGAACTTTTTTACATGGTTAGGGTCAAAAATTTTGTATGCACCAAGGAATAAGTAGGCGTTTATTCCCTTGGGTGGTTAGCTGCCCTCGCTAAAGCTCGGGCGGCAAACTTCACCCGCGGGAATAACTACCTACTTTATTCCCTTGGTGCATAAATACCTATTTTTTATATCTTTGACGATTATAACCTTTATATTTGTATGTACGAAAAAATGGAAATAAATAAATGTAGATTCTTTTTGAAAAACCATATACTTCGAAGCCGTTTCGTGAAACATATTATTGTTAATAACCGGACTAATAGATTAAATCTTTTAGCATGATATATTATCAAGAATTTAAAACAAAGTTTATTTAAATACAAATACAAACCAGGCCATGAAACTTGGAAAAATAAAGAAAAGTCCGGTTTCGCAATCGTTTGCGTCGTAACAGTCATTCCCCCTGGACGACAACAACAAGCGGCAGCATCAGCATCAGCCGGCAACCTACCGCGCGAGCTTAAAGATATCGTACTAGATGATCCGCGCTGAGTCCCGCCTCACGCGATATATGGGGCGAGTCCGCGTGCGCGCTTGGGCAGGCAATTATTACGAAAGCCCGCGGTGCTACCACAATCGCGACGTGCCTCTGGTTGTGAGCTGGCTGCTCGCTCGCTGCACGCGGAACGCGGGAGTCAACGGAACACCTGCCGCGCGACACAGATGGAAAACGAGTAATACCCGAGAGGAGAGCAAGCGCAAGAGGGAGAGAAAAACTCTACTCTGCGGCTGTTCGAGAGCGAGAGAGAGAGAGAGGAGAGGCCTTTTGTTGGGGCGTTTTGGCCTGCGATTATTTATCGCCCCGCAGCCGACTCGTTGGCGCTCCTTTATATCTCCCGTGTGTTTGTTTGCTCGCTGCTTGCGCCGGCCGATTTTTACGCTGCCCGGGAAAAATGAGCTTTTGAAATTTATGTACTGGCGCGAGAAGTGATTTCGAGAGAGCCGCGCGCCCAGTCAATTATAATTGCAATTTGTTCCGTGGCACCGGTAGGTACCTACGCCTATGTATACACACGCACTCGCTGTCCTTTTAAATCTCGGGAATTTCTGTATTGGCCGTTTAGAGGCTGCTGCGCAATTTTTCCGATGCTTTTAAGGAGCGCGAATTCAGATCCTTACGATACGTAGCCTGGCGTGCGTCTACAATGGCTAGTATCGCAAGATTAGATCTTTAAGTGCGCTCGCATGCTGTGCTCGACATAACATTTCGGGCATTAAATATCGATATGGCTTTGAATTTTTCGTCTCTTATCGCCCCGTGTTTTCTTATGTTCCGCGCTTGTTTCACACGAAAAGATTCATTAAAAGAGCGTTGTCAACATAAATAATATGTTTCTTCTCGATGCTACGCGAGCCCAATCCTGCCATTAATATATTCGACGTTTTTACGATTGCTAAATAATTGGAGTTGGCTCTTATCTCAAGCATCTGTACTATAGTAATTTAATATTATTTGTTTATGATATATTGCCTTGAGAAAATTTACAGTGAGTCTATACTCTCTATAATTGATTAAAACAAATGAACACATATTAAAGATAAAATAATGAATAAATTACTATTTTATTCCTCTAAGTTCAATTATATTTCCATTTTTTTTACTTGTTGTGAAGAGCTCAAAATATTTCGAAATTTTGTATGCAAGAGAAATGTTAATTAGGACAGTGAGATTAAAATTAAA
>JAPYZA010005178.1:0-12893 GCA_030522685.1 Eupelmus azureus
ACTATATATTTAATATTTAAAACATACAATATACATATAGGAACAATAAATTAATCTTGAGGAAGCTACGTGCCAATGAATTGGCAGCGGTTTTTTGATCTTACTTAGTTATGCTTTGTGCTTGTCCTTGTTTTTTATTAGCTTCTGCAATTTTCGACGCTCTACGCCGACGGTTCCAGGATGAATACAATTCTCGTCTGTATTGGATAATCTCGACTCATCTGGATAATCTGCCGTGCTTTTCTGGCTTTCGAGGTGTTTTTCTGAGCTTGTTCGAGGTACACGAAAACATTTTTGTTTTCGTCTGCCTTACTTAGCATATTAAAAAGTCCCTCCCCCAAAAGTCGAAAGGAAGAAAGTCTTTTCATTTTTGAAAATACAATCCGAATAGAAATTGCCAAGTTCGCATATTCATCAGAATTCCGACTGTAATCAATTTTGGTGAATGTAACCGCTGCATTGTTACAGCGCCAAGTGCTCGGCTCGTGGAATCAAGATTCTAAATGATAATCTCGAGTGTTCATTTTCGCTTGCCATTCAGATTGCTCGAGAGCTTTTAGTCGCGCTCGTTCTGAAAGGAAACGCTTAGCAACATCACATTTGATTGCCCTTTAGTGCCTACACCAGCCACTTTCGCTAAGTAGTCTAATAGCAGTAACGATTAAGTATTGGATATGCATTACGCATTCGTGCTGTGAGAGTGAGAATCCTTTTTGCTAAGTTTATGACATTTTCATTGCAGTATCAAATTTTTAAATATAAACAAGATTACCCTGGTAGAATATTACCGACATTTTCTCGTTAACGTGTTAATCAAATGGAGACATGATTAGTTAATATTTATATTTTGGCAATATTTGAAGTATTGAAACTACGTTTATTGTCTTAAAAATGAACGACGTAATATAATAGTAAGTGCAGAATTATTATATTTTTTAACTACAACATGATATTAGTAAAATATTGTTTTTAGCTAGAAAATATCGGTGAATTCTGGTTACAAACCCAGAAAGACTTCTACCAGGATAGTATGGTAATTTTATCAAAAAATTATTGTATTTAAAAAGTTTAATATGTACAGTTTCAATTTTAATAAAACGCTATACATTAAAACTTTTAATTATTTTATACAATTCCTGTTCTGAAATAAAAATTCTAATTAAATTTCCGTTTTAATAAATTTCAAAAAATAAATTTTAATATACTCTTATTGAACTTTTCACGTGATCGCTGATAAGCTTGCGTGGCATATGTACAGTTCAATCAAGATATTCTATATGCTTTTGAAAAAGCGACATATTTCCATTATTACTATTAAAATCCCAACCTTTACTCTCAATTAGAACCTTCGTACGCCGATGGGTGCATGCATGTAAACCCACTTACATAAGCGCGTGCGGACACACATGCGCACATGCTTATACACACATACATCGGCAGAGGAATTCGCGCAGACCTTCGCTGCAGCCGGCGTGGCGCGTCGCTCGGCGAACCGGAACGCTCGATAAGGACGCGACCAGCGGATAGAGGAGGAAGAGAGGAAGATAGAAAGAGGGAGAACGCGAGAGAGGGAGAGAAAGAGAGACACAGAGAGACAGAGAGAGAGAGTGAGTCGACCGATAAGGTCAACCGCAGGATCGGCGCGCGCTATACAGCCAAAGCGTGAGAGCGAAAGAGAGAGAGAGAGAGAGAGAGAGAGAGAGAGAGAGAGAGAGAGAGAGTAGTGGGCGTGGCGTTATCTGGCGCGAGACTCTCCTGGTCAAACATCGCGGCGGGCGAGCTGGTAAAATTATTGAAGGGATGAAAAATTACCGTCCGCGACGAAATATCTATATGGACGAGTGTAGCTTTCCCACTGGACTTTATTCCTCTCGGCTGGGCTATCTCCTTCGTTTTTGTCACCTCTCTCTCTCTCTCTCTCTCTCTCTCTCTCTCTCTCTCTCTCTCTCTCTCTCTTGCTCTCCTCTTCCCTTTTTGTCTCTCCTGCCCCCTCTTTTGGCAGGGCCTTCTATTCGCAGACTCCCTCCCTCTCAAGCTCGTACTTTATTCGGCGTGTACGAAATTTTAGTGCTCTGATAAAAAGTTTTACGGCCTCGGCGCAGCTCTCTCCGTTTACGAGGCACATTCGATCCTCGATAAATGCTCACGCGCATGTATCATATCGGAGCGAGAGCGAGAGAGAGAGAAGCGTACATGTACAAGACCGAGGCGCTCCGTAATCATATGGCTTTTTATCGAGATACCGGACTTATTTCTTGGAACGTTAAATTTCCCAGCGAGGAGCACGCCGGGCTATAGACGCGTTGTCGTTCAGCGCGTCGCCGGTAAATTGCTCCGCCGACGTATGCGCGCGCCAGACGAGCGGGAAAGAGCTACGTACATATTGGAAAGCGCGTATATATAACCGGGGCGTATCTTGAGCTCGCGCGGGATATATTGTGAGCTGTATTTTTTATACATTCGCAAAGAGGTTGGCCTGGGGCAAATATTTTTCCCGGGGGGAAATATTTTTTTTTAGGGATTCCGCTTACTTTATTAGAAAGGAATTTCGTCAGGAGCTGCATTTTTTTAATTCGACTATTTCAATGCAAATTCTTATGCCGTCTGAATAACTAGCAAATACTTTGGGTATCTTGCTATGAAAAGTCGAGTTGATGATGAAAATTTCATTTTAATGTTAGTGTATTTTTTTTAGCGGCTAATGAACTAAAATTGTATGATTTAGCATGTACATGTGAAATAAAGTTCATATAATTCGACAAATAGGTTTAATTATCCTCATTGAGTTATGTTGATTGAACGAATTTTAGTGAATATGCATGAAATAATAACATAGTCAATATTACTATATTTGAATCAAATTAATTTTTGAACCCAATTTATCTCGTCAAAATGTGACTATAAAAGCACGTTTGAAAACGAGGCTCCAAACGATATTATAAAAACGTATTTGGAAAAAATTTCACAAATTTTATTCTCTGTATAAAAACGAAGCAGTAAAAAATTTTAATATTCCAATAATTCTAACGTACTTCTGCAACATTGCAGATTTTAATTTCTTTCCTCCACCGGCGTATAACATTATTTTTATCATCGCATCTAACAAAATAATAATGTTAATGTCACAATTAAAACATAATTTATCGCTCAATAGTTATAAAGCGCGCCGGCGTTGCAATAAAATTTTACAGGCTTTCATAAAAATCATCCTCCCCGCTTCTCCGCCTAATGCAGTAATTTTCTTATCCAATTTTATGAATCCCTAAATACGCGCTTTACGCGTACAAGCCGCATGAAAAGTCATCTTAATTTAAGCGCGCGCCGGCGGTTGCTCAGTAAACCCACGGACTAGCGTTATATTACCCTTTACCGTAGCCTTAATCTTGCTGACGTTGAAGCGCGCTTCGGATCACGTACGCATTCAGACACACTCACGCACGCACGCAAACATACACACGTACACTCGCACACATATGCGCAGCGCAATGAAAGTCTGCGCGGCTCTCTCCACTGCGAGCCTCAGTCTCCTTATATACATCCGCAGCTTGCGCTTTATTGCCTCCGCGAAAAGCGTCGATCGTGCTGGAAAAAACGAGGAAACTGACCGTGGAGTCTTTTCTTTCAGCGGCGGCCTTCTTTATCCTTCGCTTTCGAACTTCGATCTTCTACCGGCTTTTTTCTTCCTTTTTTCATTGCTAAACGCTTTTTTGCGCGCCGAACTACGCCGAAGTGTAAAAAATGAAGAGAAGAAACTGTTTCTGCGCGCTTATATCAGGATTTTGTTCGCATTTGTTTGCCTTCAGCGGCTCATGTTTGTACGATAAAAATGTAGTGTGAAATCGAAGAATGAAAAATAGGTGTGTGATCGAACGGTGATCAAGGCGATGAAATAACTCTGAGACTAGCGCGATTAATAAGAAGATTATGCCGCAAACGAGATTTGTGCTCAAATGTCATTTAGCTAGATTTTTATCTCGACTACCTCGTAGGACATTCTGAGCCTCAGAGAACCAGAACAACTGAAACAAGAGAGCGTTAATATCGAATAATTTAACGCGGCGCGAACATTGAGTGACGGGGCTCCCACCGAAAAGTAGCAATATTGCGTACACGAGGTGTGTGTACGCGTATCGAGCGCACTCGACTGGTATATTGGTGAGGATGGTATCGATGTCAAGAATATCGATGTTGCAGCGCGCCTAAAACGCGCATCGAAATGCAAGCTACGTTGTACTCGAGACGAAAGTGGCTGGGCTATGTCTGTGTAGCTAGGTTCGGTGGTGCTTCTAACGAAGCGAAGTTTGATGGATGAGAAATTGTTGTTTGCTATACCGTTTTCTGAAAGCGTATGGGATTTTTGGAATAAAGGATATTGGTTTCTGAGAGAAACTAAATTATTCGTGTTATGATGATCTATTTATTTCTCTTTAATTTTTTAATAAAAAAAGTATGAATTGTGAGTAAATACTTAGGAAAGTCAGAACAAAGGCGAGATAACTGCAGTATATCTTTCTAACGCAGTTCATTCAATAATTTTCTATTCAAAAAGTACGACAGAGTATCAAAATTGAAACGGCTATTGTGGGCAAACTTAAGCAGGCAGCTCGATTCACGCGTCAAATACACGCCTACGTAAATTAAGCGCGTCATTCTGACTTTAATCCCCGTGAAAACTGAACAAAGGATCTGATGCTCGCCGACATAGTTATCTTCTATACACGTCAACTTCTATGCACACGAATCTTCTGATTAACATATTCTTGCAAAGAATAAACCTACTGTGAATGAAAGGCGTATAAATTGGTAAAAGAACTAAAATAAGTAAAAGTTTTAATTTATAATCGATTTTATGCAAGAATTTATTATTTGCTATACGTTTTTAATTTTTTATTAATCGGAGTAATAAAAAGAGTACGTAAACAATATTGGAGTTACTATATTGTTTAATTGAAAATTTATGAAATTTAAACATTACGTTGAAAAATTCGAGTAAAACGAAGACGTTATTATGTCTGTTATTAATTTTTTATTATTGAAAGTATAGAGAAAAAAGTAAAACAATATTATTATTAAAAAATATTACATTGTTTAAATTTATGAAGTTACAATATTATCTTAGTACAAGAAGACGTTATTAAGATCCATTTTTTAATCAGCCTTTTTACCCTTATAAAATAAGTCTTCTAAAAATGTCTGACTAAAGCTATCTACTACTACTGCTTCAGAGAAAAACGAAAATTTGTTTGAGGGCCCTCACTTTTTAATTTCAAATTTGCATTTATGTTACCCGCTCCGTTGGTCAATATTAATGAGAGACAAGGGCTCCCATGATCCCAGTACCCTTCCAATACAGCCCCGCGGCTGTATCCTCTCTCTCTCTCTCTCCTTTCATCTTTCGATTTTACGTCCATGCTAACGATCGCCGGCTCCGGCCATTATACACCCTACACCCGCCCACTCTATCGATAATCCCGAAGCCGAACTTTGCGCGCACTCGAGGGAGCTGAAACAAGCGTGATTACATCTTGGAGAAGAGGGGCTAGTGTTCCGCGCGGTGGCCGTCGCCGCTGTAATTAACGTCTCGATATATTCAAACTCGACTAGTCGAGGAGGATAGAAAGGGCAGAGGGCTCTTCTTCCCCCCCCCTCTCTCTCTCCCCTTCTCCTTTGATGACAGTCACGGCGCTCTCTGGCCTTCGACGATGCCTATCTGCGTTCGGGTTATAGAGAGTAGGAGAGCCCACGTCGCGGCTTAGCGGCGAGGCTTTACGAGCTGGCTGCGAGTTCGCGGCCTCGTAAAAGCCAGAGCGAATTTCGGAAATCGATCGACGAGCGATCGTTCTCGATGCAACTGGGAAAAATTTAAGGATACTTTTTGTGCATGTGTTAATTTTGAGGATAGCAAGAACGTTTCGTAGTAAGAGTTATCGACGAAAATTGTTTTATGTATACCTGGCTTTGTACTAAATTAATAAGAAATATTTATTTTTTTATTTCGATAATCTAACAAAAATTTTATTTTACCCTCTTTAAATAACTTATACCACAAATGTTACTGTTTTAAACATATAGGTATATCTATAATAAATGATGTGATTTCTTATAGCTTCTTTAAAAATTCGTTATTTGAAATTTGTTAATCCTTAATAATCACACCTTCTGAAATTGACATAATAATCCAACTCGGTTAAATACCCAATCGTGTGTAGAAAAAAAATATGAAAAAAAATTAAAATGACACTTGGGGTTGAATTAAATTTGAAGAAGAAAACTGCCAATAAATTGATAACAATAAACAGATTTTCTCAACTGAAATTAATAAATTCATAGCGTCCTGATTTCTAAACGCAAATATATTCACAGTATTAATGTTGGCCGAACAGTAACATATATTTTTACTTAATAGATTAGCTTCTATCGAAAGTAGCCTCGTAATTTCTGATTAATCTATTAGATCAAACCGACATAACTGCAATATTGAGAATCCTAAAGTTAGATAAACTAATAATACCGGCTCCCCTCCGCAACTCATGCAGCATTTATTAGCGCAGACCTTCCCGAAATACATCGTATATTACATGATATTCGCCTGAACGTTATTAATTTTACACACGCCCTACACACGCGCTCGATGAACCTTGATTACTTTCTCCTCGCATTATCCGACCGACTGACTACCCTCCCGTCCTCCTCAAAATTTGTTCACATCCACCTCATCGAAAACTTAAAGCAGCAAGTTTTTATCATTCTTCCTCTTTCCTTCGTAAACCCGAGGAACGCGGTACCCCGTAAATACATATACGAGCGCGCGTTCGTAAACACACGAGGCTGCAATCCCAGGTGGCGTCGCGCCCCAGTTATATCCATATACGTGCAGGGCCGCATCAGTTCGCCCCGCGGCGATTGTCCTCGCGGGAGATGCGCGCTCGATGCATCAGCGCGCTTTAGTCCTCGTCGCGAGCGTCTTTATTTATTGCTGCAGAGGAGAGAGTGAGAGAGACGCTACCAGGACGACGCCCGGAGGAATGAAATTATCATGTCATGAGGACGCAGCGGGACATTTTTAGAGAGTCGGATGGGAGAGAGATTTTTGATTATGGATGAGCTTTCTGAGTTTTAATGCGCCGTTTTACCTTGCCAGAGAGATTTTCGGTCGTTCTTTTTGATGTAGTAGTTTGGAGATTTATTAAAGTTGTAACGACCTGCGCTGACGGACTAATTTTTGAGTTAACTATTTTGCTAGTTAGAACTCTGAAATTTTTATTACGGCGATTAAGTAGGATATTTCCTTAGGCTACACTTGATAATGTGTCCTCAATTGTAACCAACTAATAAATTTTTACATAGAGAACAGTATTAGTGTTTTTTCATTTCTTTATAAATTTATTCATAGATAGTAATTGTAATTTTATTTAATTTCTCTTACTTTTTATTTTATTTTTTAATACTCTTATTACTATTACATATGTGACAAATAAGGTTTCATTTGATTTGCGAGTTCACTTAATTTATGTCAACATATCGAAGAAGAAACTCATTTGGAGGGACATTAAACCGAATTTTCTGGGGCAAAGTTTCTGCTTCGTCAGGTTTTCGGCACTTAGATTATTCTCGCACACATTTTCATACATTTATTAATTTTAATTACCAATTTTAAAGACCAATTTAATTAATTAATTAAGAAAATGAGAGATTCTATACTACATCATCTTATCTATTTTGTAATTATTTTACTATTAACTTTTAATACATATTACTTCAATCTTAAATAAAATTTTAAGTATTATTTTGCTTTGTGATAAATCATAAAACATTCACATTCTTTGAATTTCCGACTTACTCTTAGTAGCGGTAATTAATCAAGCAACAAAACTCCTGTAGAGAAGAGCGAGACGTGATACGTCAGGTTGTTAAGTTGAACGCTTTTTTTTAATTTTGAATATTTTTTATTGTACTAAGTTATATGGAAATATTAAAGAAATCTATAAAATTATTTAGTATCAAAAAATTGAAAAGATTGCACGTTTTTTTTTAATAATTGATTTTTTTAGAGCAAAAATTTGATCACTTCCACTTGTAAATGCATAAAATAAAATTAGGAATTCATTAAATTTTTATTTAACTTAAAAAATAGTTTATTAATGTATTATAGGCGTACCCTGACGGAGCGTAATAAGGTGATCATACGTAAGTCGAAGTGTAATTTCTGAAAGCAAATATACCGTTCATCCCAACTTCCAAACGACATGGGTTAGCTATTCTGCTTACCTAAGCTATAAAAAAGGTGTAAAGAAAATCTAATTACATATATAAAAAAGGTAAAACAAGATTTAATTGCATGAAAGCTTAAAAGTATGAAATAGAAGGCTAAAAAAGATAAAGACAAGAAAAGCAAAAACAAAAATTAAATCAGATATTCGAATCAAAGTGCTAGTAAAACAAAAGTTTGCTTTACAGAACCCACTTTAAGAACAAAGCAATCGAATTTCAAAAGAATCTTATAATTTTCAACAATGGTAGGAATTTTATTTTGCGATACAAGATATGAATATGATACAAGATATAAATGTAAGTTTTGATTATTATGGGTACCTTATTTTATAGGCCAACAATAATATTAATGTCAGCTCAAAAACTGAATCTTAATAGGATTTTCCTATGACAAATACAGTCAACGAATGTTTTATATTTTATAAAACGGCACGTTGTGCACTCGTGAGTGGTTTATAATTTGTATAATCGTGGTAAAATATTTTCTACTTAACTAGTTTTAATTATTCTAATAAACTCTCAATATCTGTAACTAAAATTTAGCATTTCCTGTTTCTTATACGAGTAATTTTCTTTTTTTTTTTTAATATTTTCCGAGGAATTAGGCGCTTTTGACTATTTACGCATAATGAAATTTTGCAGCACTCGAATTTTCTCTGAGTTCTAGGTAAGTTTCGAAATCAAGGAAACCATTCTCAAAACAAGACTGTCTCATCCCCACACTCCAACCTCGCTGCTCTTTCTTTGTGCTCGTGTGTCGCGTATTGCCGGGTAGTTAGACGTCGAGCTCGTTCGCCCGAAGTAGGGGGGGGGTTACGAGCGCGGCACGCGGAATACAAATCCCCGACATCTCGGCTGCTGCGCGCCATCTGACAGCTAATTAATTATCCATTTAAAAGTTTCCTCGCTGCAGAGACTCGGCGCGGGAAGAGCGAAATCGATTACGAGCTATCTTGAGGATAGTTGTCCGACGCTGAACAAGACGTCGTTTCGATCTAATTAGCTGATTTTTCCAAGTATTGAATTTATTGAAAAAAATTACTGCTTATTAATACGTTCAATTTTTACGAATTTTACGTTGTTAATTCAATATCGAGTATTTATGTTAAAAAATAATTGACTGGCAGAACCTTTTTTACCGAAGTAAGAAGCCAAGTTTCTCTCCATCACACTCGTCACCGGAAAGCGAATCTTCTTCAAAAATCTCTCACCTGCTCCCCGCACAGCCATTCCCCGATAAAACGAAACCCTTAACTCAGCCCTTCGTCTCGCTGAGCTCCACACGCGCTCAGCTAAAGCGGCTCGCTTTGAAATTCAAAGCCGGCCTGCTGAAAAATGAACGCCCGATGAAGCGTGCAAAGAAAGCCTCTCTCTTTCTCAGGAAATTGAAACAGAGGAAGGGCGAGAGAGAAAGCTCCGGCGAAACTTTTTGCGCCCACCTATGAAGCGGCAGCGCTGCCTCTGCGAGCTGGGACCAGCGGCCAGTTTTTCTCTCCTCGCTTTGGCCCGCTTCCGAATTCGATTTGCATAGCGAGTTTGCGTGCGAGTGAGCGAGGGAGCTTCAAAGGGTGCGCGCGCGCGTCTGACTTTTTCAAAGACCTTATTTTGCCTTGGCGCGACGTGTGTGCACTTGCGTCGAACTGAGACCGGCGGGGAGCCAAATTATTTGCGATGTACGAGGGGGATTACGAGAGAGCTCACAGAAGCGTGGAAAAAAATCGAGGCTGCCCAGGGGCTTGGATTGCAGTAAGCTTGTCTTTTTGAAAATTTATTTTTTCGTTTCTCTAAAAACATTGACATTTTTGCATTAAGCGTATTATGTGAAAAATCAATATTAAGGTGACTATTGATAGCAATAAAATTAATAAACAAAGCTCGTTAAACTATCTATAATACTCTATAAGAAAGAAGATACAGAAGAAAAGTAAATAATGTTCCGTGCAAAAATCACACAATGGCGAAGAGCAGGATCTCCACTGCTAAAGCTTTTATCCTCATGAAATCACTGTGTTTTACGTATATTATGTTTATATAAAGCTAACATAAAAGCTTTTTTCACATAAAATTTTTATTAATTCATTAAGAAGATTGCATTTTAAAAGGTATAAAATACTCAAAATTTTAGTGGTAAAAATGCTTATTTAACTCAGTTTTTTTTTTTAAATTTTAAAAACAGAAATTTTAGTCGCAGCATTATAACATTTTAGTATGCCATTGCATTTTTTCAATTATTTTTAATTTATATAGAAACCTTTTATAAATATGACTTAATACTTAAATTTGCAAAAGCTATGTTGTGTTAAAGAAAAAGTAGTAGTGGAAGATATACATACAATGAAACTGTCTGGAAAAATGAATAACACGTATATATTTTTAAAAGCATGGCTTATTTTTATGTTCGGCGTAAAAAAATAAAAAATGAATTTCAAAAGGACGAAGAACTCTTTACTCGAAAGAACAGTTATAAAAGCACTCGCTAAAATTGCTCACAATTCCCTTTTATAAACTCTAACTAGAAAGGTTCCTTTTATACTATAAATAATAAATTTATTGGCATCAAATGAAACTAAATTACTGTAGCTTGCAAAAAGAATAAAATTTTTAAATTCTCATTTTCATATGAACTGCAGACAAGTAAATAACTTTGCATTTCAAACCTATTTGAGCAGAATTTTATAGTCATTGTATTCTAACAACTTTTTGTTTATCAAGCAAGAGTTTAAACACAAAATGTTTTCACAAATTGGAAATTCAAGCAGCCACAAAAAATCGAATACCCATACTAAAATTGTTGGTTTATCGTAAACCGTTAATAAAACTTTCATTTAATCAAACTAAACATACTCTATACATATAACATAGATGTATAGTAAATCTAATGGGGCCTGAGCAAGGCATATGACCCACAAAACGCAAAAGCTCCTACTAGATCTCTATCCGCAGCTTTCATGAACACATCCAAACTCAGCGGCTCCTACGAATGTATGCCAGCTATCCCGAGGTCCTCGATATATCGTATTTCATAAAAGCTACCTTCTCATAAACCTCGCGTGTACACCGACAAGGCGGATCTACTACTACTTCGCGCTAGACTATCATAAGAGAGAGAAAGAGAGATAGGCAGAGGGGGAGGGGGGCAGGGAGGGAGTAAAGTGCTCGCGTATAACGAAGGGGTATAAGGTATTTATCGGGCATTATGCAGATATACACACGCACAAAATGCAGGCGCTCGCGTGCACTGGTAAATTCACGGCCTATTGTGCGCGCTCGTAACGCCCGGCGCAGATCATATTTTACCTCTCAAAGGGAATTAGAGAGAGAGAGAGAAGAGGTGGGTCGGTCTGATAAAAGGGCGAAAGTGCATTTAATGCCGAGGGGGGCAGTGGGCGGCCGTTGCAGAGACAGCGGCTCGTTTTCGGTTATTAGCCGTGCGCGAAATATTTTGCAGCCGGGCGTTAGTTGTCCCCGGTACGAATATTGCTTTTGCGCGCGAGCCCGTATAAAACTGCGTTAATGTTTACGAGAACGAGAGTAGTTTCCCAAGGATCATGGTCGTTTAATAAGATTTTAAGTTAGTTTAGTATTTTCGAAAAGGTGAGCTAACAATAATTAATACAACTTTGTTCGAGAAGCTGTATCAAAATTAATTAACCCAATATCCCAATATCTAAATAAGAAAATCCGCTACTCGTCCAATTAACCAACTCAACGGCTCAAGAAAAACTTTCGATTCCCGACTTCAGGTAATTATAATCCCTAATTATCCTCCCGAACTGCCGATAATCACAAAGTGCTCAGCGCACAAAGAAGCTCCGTCAGAAGTCAAACTCGTCAGTTGTCTGCCACCCCGCTGCGGCTGCTTAATTAAAAAGCTCGGCCGTATAATCGCTAGCGAACGACATTAGAGAGGCAGCGGACTCTCGGTAAAGCGGCTTAAAAGGCCCTTAATGACAATTGGCCGACTACGGGCGCACAACCCTTAACTTCCCCTACGACCTTATACATATATATATGTATATCCAAGGCAGATTAATCGACGTGGGCGCAGCAGCGTTTTATCGTGCGGCGGTCGCGCCTGCGGCTCGAGCAACTTAACGAGCATAATACGCGTCAAAGTTCCCGCTCAAAGCGCAGCTGCCTCGCGAGCGTTCGCACACAGCCCCAACTTTGAGGGAACTTTGCGGCGAAGTGCGTGATACGACGATGCTCGGCTCGAAGCGCTGCGGTGTGCCGCGAGCTCGTTTCGATTCTGGAGAAGCGGCTGGGACTACCGGCAATTTGTGAATTTCGAATTAATGATTTTATTCGCTGGGGGGTTTGCTGAGAGAATGGCTGGTAGTTGTTTTGGGGTTTTTGGGATAGATTATTTGGTGATAATTTTTGAGAAATAAAGTTTTAGTTATGGAATTATAAGTGCTTGTTCATGTTGATTATTTTTTGAACATTTTTAACGTTATTCAGTTCTAATATCGAAAAAACTTCTATAAAACAAAAACTTATCAAAAACTTCAAATTCCTACTTCAACTTCAAATTGTATTGCCAAGAAGAAACTGAAGCACAAAAGAAACGAAAAACGTCGTTCGCATCTTGTTATCAGCGGCCTGACGTTATTCAATAAAAA
>JAPYZA010005179.1:0-18780 GCA_030522685.1 Eupelmus azureus
TAATCTTGCTATTGTTTTGAAATTGTTGATGTCCTTATCAATGAAAACCTATAAGGTCCATTTTTTTAAAATATAGTTTTAAATTAATACGATCGTGACTGTTCTCTTTAGTGAATCCGGAATTAGGTCCGAAACGGTAGTTAGAGCCAATTTGAATAATCCTAAAACGTTTAGTTTTTCTATCCCAAACATGTCTCAGCTGGCGAAACTACATTTTCCTTTACGATTAGTCCAAATTCGGAACCCGTACCTGGCATTAGCAGAGAGCACGGCCGTTCTCCCACATCAAGCATTTCTCCCTATTTTAGAAATCTTTACAGTTTATTATAATTTGGAAGGGAAAAAAGTCCGAGAATTTCTAATTCCCGAGGCGCACTTTCCTTCGCACACTTGGCAGGATCAGCTGTGCGCGCGTTGCGCACTGGTTTCGCATGTGGAATCCACTTAACCTAGGAATGCAAGCATCGTGTTTGTTCTATATGCGGTGTTCTCTTAACTTCTTTTGTGCGGTGGCACATCCTTTATCCCTCGCCTCCGCCATTTTTCCCCTCTGCTCCTTTAAGGCTAATTCGAATTTTAAATATGCCTGGAATAGTCGAACATCTGTGCATTGTACTTTTAGTGATACGCAATATTCCTGTTGTTGAAATTTGCGATACCGCAGCCGCCACGAGACTTAGAAACTCGGATACCATATAAGAATTTTCAAAAATATGCTTCCCGGTATGTAATATTGTAGGAATATTACGGCTCACACGTGTAACATTATTGTAATGTTGAAAGCCGGCTAGTATTACCTTAGATAGTTTATCCCCAAACAAACAACGTATATTCAATTACCTCCATCCAATCATCTTCCTTTCATCGGCCGCGATCTCTAAATCCAAGCGCTTACCAGCCTTACCGTATTTGCCGCTCGCGCACCTTGCGCTCTCGTGTCCTTACCAGATTCCAGAGCCTCGTAATATCGCCTGGTAGCGGCGGGATTCGCGTAATCCCAGCGAGAGCGCGGCTGTCGAATAAAAAAGTCAGAGACAGAGAGAAAGAGCGAGGGACAATGTCGCGTGTATCATTGTATGTATATAAACGGCGCGAACACGCGCCCGGCGATTCCGGCTTCCGTGAAAGTGCGCAAAAAAGTGCAGAGGTGCGCGATACACCTTGTGAACAATGGTTAAATGGCGAGCGCGCGGGACGAGTTTTGTAAAATGTCTGTATCTGCCGGAGGAATCGGCCTTTTTTCCCGGCCGGTTTTGAGTTTGCTGTATTGTGCTTTGGCACGTGCGTGCGGAAACTATTGAAGATTGGCTGGCTTCGAGCTTGTAACGAGCGCTCGTGAATATAATGTACAAATTAGAATTTTAAAGCCATTGATAGCTTCGTGCTTCCGTTGCTCTGTTTGAAAATGTGAGATCTTTTTACTGGAAAGCTGGAATACATTATATTTACGGAGAAAATTAACTGTTATTTTGAAATAATTCTTAGAGTTTGCAGATACTATTTTATTGAGATTTCTCCAGTCCGGTATAGATCGTGACTAACTTATTACATTAAATTACATTGTTCTCCACAATCATAGTCTTCACAATTACACTTATAATCTCACTTTTATAATACGTCTCTTTAGCCCAGATCATATCAGCTCCCCGAGCTTTTGTCCTTTGACACACGGGCACTCGATCCCGCAAAATACATCTCCAAACAAGGCATCGCAGAAAAAGTCCGCCCCAATAACCATAAAAGCGTGCTTCCAGCTCCGGCGTCACCGCGGTAACTCGACACCGGAACCACACGTGTATCCCCTAAAAACAGGTTAATATTCCCGCACGCGCCGCTCGATCCTATCTACGTACACACCGCGCGAATTTTTCTTCTGTCCCTCCGTTTCGTCGCCGCTATTGTGCACACCTACATTCTCCCGCGCGCTCCGGCTCGCCGTTAAATCTCGATCGCCGCCGGAGCGCGCGACTTTCGCTGGCGCGCGCGGCAGCCGACAAAAAAGAGCGCCGAGGTGTGCGTAATCGTTATCCTTGAAAGCGCGCGTCGACGTTCGGCTAGCGCGCGACGCAATAAAGCGACGCCGAGATGATAGAATGCGGTGGCCACTTTCTCCGCGACGCGGTGACGAGTGAGAAATTGGAGCGTCGCCGGATGGTGTACGTAATACAATTTAGGGAGAATAATGGCCCACTGGGAATCGGATAGTGTCGGCTATTGTTTTCTCTTTCGAATTGACTCGCGAGCTGCATGCTGCGAGAGAAAAGGAGGAGTTCATGTATAGGTGAATTAGTCGGGGGGTCGCTATTGGGTCAGTTTTATTCTTTGTCCTGGGTATAGAGCGGCAGGTTATGATGTGTTGCGTTGAACTGGATTTTTTGTATCGAGACGCTTCTAAATGTGTTAAAGTGGTTACGTTGACATTAGTGTTTTAAATAAAACTGTGATTGGATTATAACAACTTTTGGCGTGATTGATTGATTTAACCAAGGAAACAGGTAGTTAAGTTATTCACAAAAAATATTCTTAATATAAATATCTATGTTAAATAAATTAAGCAATACAAAATAAGTCGGCCTCTTGAAAATGTTAATCTACTTGTAAAATATAAAAGTCGAATCTTAAATAAGTCCATTGAAAAAAGGGTACCAAGCGATAGATCTTGCGAGCTTTCTTTCACAGCATATTTACGACCTATAATTTGCAGCATTAACATAAACGTTTTATTATAATGCATTTAAAATTTAAATGAAATCGTTCTTTAGCGCCTAAGCGCGCCTGGCCGCTCCATCGATAAAGCATTGAGCTGTAAACAAATCAAAGATAACCGTTTAACGATTGTAAAAGGCAGGGCTCGCGCGCGAATCTCGCTGTCATTGTTACCTTTGCTCGCGCCAAAAAACGAGCAGCACGCCAGCAGCTCGGCGTCGCTACGTATACGTACATAAAATACGCGTAGGCGTCTAAAAGGATACAGGTGCCGCGCTCGCGCCCGCGCGCCAAGTACTATATAAGAAATAACGCGCGGATAACATCGCTTAATCATACGTGACTGCGCGTGCGCGCACTCCACCCACATTTCGTTCGCCGCCGCCGACGCCGCGTTTATCGCGCCTGGATTATCTATTCAAAAACAAATAAACTACCTCGGCGCGGCTGTTAATTCGATCGTCTGCACGCGCGTAGAAAAGTGCTCTGACCTACACACAGCAGGCTGTGTATATACACGGGCCGAGCGAGCTAAATCAGCGGCCAATTACCCGAGCGACAATGATCTTGTTTTGGAGTGGATTTGCATTTTCTTGATGAAAAATCCGAGCGCGGACTTTGTGTAGGCTTTTAGGTACATTGTTTGTTTAAATGCTGAGACAGAATGTTTAAATACGCGCTGTGCAACTACAATTGTTTTGGAGTTATTTATTTCCAAATTTTTTTCTTCCCAAGTAATTCTCTGCATGTTCGTTTATTTTTTATGATTGTGTTCTGTTGGGTGAATTATCGGTTTTTACTTTCGTAATGCCGATCTCATTTTGTTATTAGCTTTTTTGAAAATTCAAAACAGCAAATCGAAAAGGTCTTTTTAAAAGAAAACGCTTACGGCAAAGATAATTTATTTAATTTGCCTTTTTAACAATCAGCGATAGCGGTCTATGCAAATAGTCTTGGCAGGTCTTCTCACGAAATATTCTCTCCTCTCGCATCTTTGCACCTAATTTTGTTTGTTAATTCCAGCTGTACCAACAAACGATAAATCTCCCTCTAATCTATAATTAACGATCTCTACACAATGCACGCACAAACACGGCAACTTCAACATAAATCTCTCCTCCTCTCCCTCTTCACACCTTAACTTCAGCAACAACTTATTCATACACAGGCTTGCGATCCTATACTTCATACGTCCGCCGGCGTCGGCGACGAAGTAAACGAGCAATTAGCCAATCGCCAAAAAAGAAGCTCTCGCACCTTTCCGCTTATAACTCAGCGACGTGGCTCGCGCTGTCCCGTAGATGGAAATAGCGGCGCGCGGCATTATGGAGGCTTAAATCAGCCGGGGGAAGAAGCCTCGCGCGCGAAAGACAGGAAAAGGAGAGGCAGCGGTGTTCAATTACTTGGTCATAAACCTTCGCTCGCGCCTGCGCGCTATAGGCCAAAGAGTGCGTGTGCGCATGGACGAGCTTCGTTTATATGCGCGACTCGCTGCTGCACTCTGAACCTGGAATGAGCTTTTTCACAATGCGCTAGTGTCGTATGGACAATTAGTTATGTTGACGACTCCTTAATTGAATTGATATTTTGTACGTGGGTCCAGAAATAATAAGCTGTAATTAAAAAATTTTGTCTGAATTTAAATCTATTGTTATTCTTACCATCTGAATTGATAACAAGATAAATCTCGTAATCTACTATTATGTACAAATATTTTTTTGTATCTATGGACAATAAGAATTTAATTCTAATTACGTTACAAATATTAAAAATAATTTTTTCCCAACTCATTGAGATACACTATACTCGATGAAAAAGCATATACAATCGAACGATGTGGAAGAGCCATAACATCCTCGTCTCGCAACGACCGTGAAAATCCACTGGAGTTTAACCTTATACTCTCTTACACTACAGAGCCTATATAAGATGCTCGTACACACCCGCCGTCGTACGTCTCCTCGCTGCGCGTAGAGCTCGATTGTTGCGCCCGTAAAACGGCTTGAAATTTATATTCTCGTAACTTATTGTTCTATTGAGCGTTTAATGATTATTTCGAGAGCGTTCACGGTGTCGGCTAAATTATTGAAAGACGCATATTGACAGTTGATTAAAAAGTGAAAGTTATATTTTAACCTTTTCGGCGTGACAAGTGCATGGCCGTGATTTATTGACCAAAAGCAAGACTCGGCTGATTCGTGAAGTACTTGCGCCTCTTGGAAACTATAATGTGATTTATTCTTAGGCTTGATCAAGTTGAGTAGTTTTATAGTTTATTTTATATCTTCAATTCTTTTAATACGTGTAAAATAAATCTATATAATATTTTTCTATATTATTATCTATATTATTTTTATCGAAGATGAGCGAACAAACACAAGCTAACGAAATTGCGGCGATCCTCGAGATTTAAGATGTCATTGTCTTGATAAACGTGGAAGATGTGATTTAACTCATTCAGGCCTAAGGCGAAAGTACTAGCCGCATTTTTGCTATATGCCTTCAGGTATAAGAGCATTAAATCAAGAGCATTCTATTACTGTCTTGAGAAATTAAGTCGCAGTATTTTCTGAGACGGACCGAAGAAGCGAAGCTCTTTTTCGCTCATTTTAGGAGCATTAATAAATACCACGTGAGTATTTTGTCTATCATAAACCCCAAGAGCTTGATAGACTCAATAATCTCTACTGTTTGGCCGTTAAGAACAACGTCAGTCAGGAAAGGACAACACTGACAGCCTGCACACTTTTTTTCCGTGCACTTTCAAAACTTCGACAACAATTAATAAATTTGGATGGTTTACGGAGATCAAAAGAGTATTCATTTAATTCGCACTACCATGCAAACAATAAATTTAATCAAATATCGAAAATTTTACTACATTAAAAAATTAGCCTCAATGTCTAAAGTAAACTATAACTGAAGATAATCTTCAAAGTAATATAGTCTCTTTTTGATTAATGTATTAGTATCTTACCTTTCTGCAAACTCTCTCGAAGCGCACTTCTTGCAAATAAAATCAACGTCTCGGCGTTAATGGAGTCCCAGCAGCATACAGCTTCGATAGCGTCCGCTTATCAAAAATTTTTTAGATCCTTGATTTCTTCAAAGTCCGCATTCGCTGCAGTAGGCGCCCCTTTTCCTGGCCAATCTCCGGGGGGCGGGGGCGCCATTTGCCATTTATCGTCGTCAGCAGTAGCAGCAGCTGACCTGTGGCTACTTGGTGACATCGATAAATCAGCGGGACGGTATATCGCCTCGCCGCATCAGCATTAATCAAGCCTAATGATCCCCCACCACGTGTCTCGACACTCTGGAGCCAGCACAGGTATGCGCTGCTGTCTTATCTGCGTGACCTTGACTACCAGCGGCCCTCGCTCGTCTGTTATCGGCTCGTTATCGCAGATGCGGAGAGAGAGAGAGTCGCTGAGCGCCCTTGTATAGGATACAAGGATTCGTATACGGAAAGATGCTGTTGAAATATTGTTTGCTAGAGCGTAGGTGCAATTTCGTTGGAAATGAAGTTGCTTGGCTCTCGTTCTGTGGATTCGCGGAATTGCGGTTTTCAGGAAGAATGAACTGCGTGGGAGGGATATGCAATTTTCAAGCTAAGTGGATCTATTTTTGGACTTGCGGCTTGTTCAGTTTTGAATCTGAAAACCCTTTCATAAATCGTCGACATTTTTAAGACTTAGACAAAATTTAAAATGGACTCGTTAAGAATAGTATATTTGCATTTTAAAAAATTAAACCTATTCCAAGTACATTTGTGCAATTACTATTTTACATTAATAACCATTACTTCCACATCTAATTTCAATCGACACGAATTCAAGCGGCCGATCACTCTCCATCTAGAAACCATTTTTTCCTATCGACCAACAATGCTGTACCGTTAATACACCCGCCGCCTCTCTTAAGTCAAGTTTCCAACTGGAATTCCTCGAATACCGGCCGGTATTACAAGTAGAGCGGTTGCGCAACGTCTCGTCGAAACAAAAAGACGAAGAAAAATGACCAAAGCCGATGAGGCTTGAAGATCATCGTTACCCCCGGCGTGTCGCCTGCGGCGCCATCGTTCCACTTCTCTGTCGTCCGTTATGCGCGTGCGCATATACTTCATATTTTTTGCAGATAAGCGGCTCTATCTGCCAGCGTAACCTCCTGCGCGATCTTTCTCTCTTTCTCTTTCTCCTAATCTACAGACGCGAAGAGAGAAAGAGAAAGAAAGAGAAAAAGTGAGAGGGAGGGAGGGTATATCAACGAGCGCCGGCAATCTGTCTCCCGGCGCGTGATAAATCAATCTCCCCTGCGGACGTGTGAGACACGATCGGCCAGTGAGAGGTGCGCACTTAGCGCGCGGTTCTGTGTGGGTACCTGCGCGTGTAGGTGCACGAGAGAGTGCCTGAGACGGACAGTTTTATACGCTGATCATGATGTATGCGTTTATAGTGCGATGCTCTCGGACGCCTCCGAATATGACCGCTATTACGGCAAATCGTTCGCCAACGAGATGATTTGTGCCTCTTGGCTCTCTCTGCCAGCGAGAGAGAGAGCCCTTTTCAGGTGACAAGGAAGTGCTTTTAACGCCGTTTAAATTTTAATAAAGCGAGACGGATGTGGGTTTGATTTTCACTTGTAAAATGTGATTATGAATTTCAGTGTTACAGGCAATTATAACTTTTAAATTTATTCCATTCTTTGTAAGTTGAAATTAATTTATTGTTTGAAGTTCTTCAGAACATTATTTTCAGCGATTGAGTAAACTAAAATCAAGTACTACCTGTTTTATTTAAATTTATAAAAGTTAGTAGTATATTTAGTTTTTATGTATTTCCAGGAGCTTACTTACACTTTATTTTGCGTGTTAGATTCAATTTCTTCCTGTTTCACTGATTTTTACCTCGAAAAGAATCAACTTAAAATTTACAGCCGCTATAAAAGTCATGAAATTTACGATCGCAATTCACGATAGTCATATAAGATTGGAAAAAGACAGTTACTTTGCACTCACTGGGCAACAGTTTTTACGATTTTTCTATATAAGAACAGTAATAAAAGGAGTCAGCTACCTTAGACCCTAGTTGGATACAAGATTCAACGAGACTTTTACGATGTCACCCAACGATCAACAATTTTTTTCTGTCGCCCATCTATCAATCATTATTAAAGTCGATTTGCATAGAAACGTGTTGTTATAAAAACACAAGTCATAACAGGTTGGAAGGATCTAAGATTAGAAGAGTATCGTAGGTGAATTAACAAAAACACTAAACTATTTATGAAAAACAATTTTATTTATACACCTATTTATCTGACTCCTTCTTCATTGTACTTTTCAAACAACTTTATCAAAAAATTCTCTACAACTATTTCCAAGCGACCTCATTATTGCTCTCCACTTTATAATACCCGCGTGATTCGAATTCCCGAAGCGTCTCCGGTTTTCGTAGATCGAACATTGCGACACTCGGAAATCGATTACTGTCAAGCTCCAGGAGAAAGCAAGCTCCAGCGCGCGTGCCAATACTTTCGACTTCAACGCTTTAAATAGAAGATCGTCGTCAGCATCCCATTGTCATCGCGGTAGCCCGAGCGATCGCGCGACGCGGGGAATCGATCCTCGGATCGATAGTCTCCCGCGTCGCTGATTTCGCGGGACGAAAACGTATAATACATAGCCAAGAAGCGAGGGAGACAGAGAGATATAGAAAGGTTTCTCCCGGTTACACATTCGGCCCCGGCGAATATAGAGATCGGCCTGAGCGCGCCAGCGACGTTGATCGAGTGTCGATGGCGCGCGCGACTCATTTGGACTTTCTCGATTTGAAATTCCGCCGATTATTTCGCATTATTATACGGCGAGCCCCGGCCCTGATGAGGATTTATGGATGCAGGAAGTGCCGCGGGATTGATAAGTGGAAACAAATGCCGGCTTTATCCGCGCGGCTCATCAGCGACGCCCAGCGCCGATTGATAGATCGGCAGCGCTCTGTGCACCTCGGGAGCGCGCGAAAATTGTGCAACGAATGCCGGTGCTGATCTGCGACGCCCTCGAGCTTTGGATCGGAGATATTGGAGAGAGCGGAGAGTATTAGAGGAGATAATTATGTTGTTGGAGTTGAAAATAAGGTTGCTAGGTGATTTTATTACTGTGAAATGTCGAAATGTTCGATTACAACGTGCATGCGAATTAGAAGTCATAGATTATTGCGTTGGTATTCTTAGATATTCTTTTGCCCTGAAGTGTATGCGTTCATCTGTTCCCGATCTAGCAACTATTTATTATCTTATTTTTAAACATTCATTATAATTTAAAAACACGATTTTTAACTAACGGCTGCTCAAAGATATTACTCACTGATTTAATATTACACACTCTTATATATCCACTTCTACGTACAAAGCTCCAAGCATTTTCATCCGAGCACTTCGAGCGCGCAAAACTAACCTCACAGTCAATCTTCAAGCTCCTCGCAGCTATCGGCTACTCTCGTCCTCTTACCGCAAGTCTCGCGTACACCCGATACACACGTGCGCGCACATACCGCGGTCAGCTCTCTCTCGGAAGGAAGAAACTCGCGGCTCTCTCTCTCTCTCTCTCCTGGCCTCATGAATATTCAGTACGGACAAGTTGTCCGCGCTCGCGGCTCGGCCACGTGACGTACACCCTTGTTGATCATAAGTGGGTTTGTTTCGCTGATTGTTGTCGCGCGAGCTCGCGCACATCCAGCGGAAGAGAGGAGAGACAAGCGCTAAGGGGCCCAGGGGGTCTGTTGAATATGCATCGAGTTGCGTGCGCGCCGATATGGCCGCAGCCTTATAGCTTCTATAATTTGCACCGAGCTGATAACGCGCGCCCCGAAAGAAGAGAGAAGAGCAGAGCTGCACTCAGGCTTCGTACACAATTATCAGGTGATGACAATGACCGTGTCTCGTTGAGCTTTAGTGTTTTATGATTACAGATGTTGGGAGGTTCCATTGTTTTGCTTATCGGTCGTTGTAAGATGAATCGAATCCATTCTAAATGAAGAATTAGATTTTTTAACTGACGAGAAGAGTCCACATCTCGCAAAATTGGGCTTTTATTTCTGTCAATGGATCTTGAAATTGATTTCGTAATTTTTTACGGTATTTTATTTATTTCATATTAACGTCGATTTAAAAAAATGATTGCAGATATGTATTGCGAATATATTTTTGTGATAACCCGCATGTTAAGCATTATTTTGTCGAAAAGCATATGCAAAATAAAACTTGTAACTTAATTTTAGATAGTGCTACCTGTTATAACGTTATGGTCCGATCGAATTGCTCAGATGACGCTTGCTATAAGAATAGAGTTCTGCGAGTGTGCGTAACATTTTTGAAAAAGAATAATCATTTGTTTCATTTTATGCAGTCGGAAAATAATATAATAACAATGCCACAGTAAAATCAACCAATTTATTATTTTTTTTTTTAAATATAATTTTTGAAAAGCAATATCATTGTGAACCGAGCCTTACCATTTGCGTAGGCATTGCGTGCGTGCTTAAGCTGCTCGGCATAATGCGATCATCGACAGTTCGAGAGCGCTCGCACGAGGGAGAGAGCTAATTTGCGACTGTCGTACATCGGCACAATATCTCGCTGCCACGCGAGACGCGGGCGCTCGATTACAGTCCGGAGGAGAGTCGCGCGCCGCGTTACATACGCTAAAATAAATGTTATTTAAGTTATACGACTTTATTTCTCGCCTCCTCCCCCTCTCCTCCCCTGCAAGAGTGCATTCCAGCGGGCTTTTTCCATAAATAAGCCTCTTACTTTCAAAGTACACTAAAGCTTCCTCCTTTTTGGCTGTAAGGCGCGATCGGCAAAAAGAAACGAGGTGGTACGCGGACGGGCACATAGGTAGCGAAAAGTTATGCAGGACGATTTATTCGCAGGTGCGGACGCGGACTTTTACTTACGGCCCCGTGCTGCCGATCTTTTATTCGGTGCATAATTTCAGAAATTTGATTTTAAATGCCATTGGTTCGCGATATTTATGAATTTTCCGTACGTATTTATGTTTTAATCATTAAAATGAGAACGATATTTCGCGGCACTCGCGTATATATCAGACTTCAGGGCACACAGTAGGATATTTTCTCGTGCTGAATAAAATCGAGAACTTCAACCGCACACACGGCAGAATGCAATTTACTTTCTAAACTTCAAACAGATTAACAAATTGCCCATTACCAAAGCGGCGGCCCCCTCGAAGACAATGAGAGCCGTTTCCACAAATTTCGCAATCGCGGAAGAAACGCCGTCCTTCTCTCTCTTTAACCCAGACACAATACACCCGCGCACTCCGAGGGACACGACGCGTGCTTCCGCTTATCGCGGCCGATGCATCATCGCTCTCCCGGTATACATACACCTGGTCGATCGAGAGAGAGAAAAAGAGAAAGATGGAGAGAGAGAGAGAGAGCAACCGGTTAATGAGCCGGCCAGGCGCACGCGCTCGCGGTAGCCGATATAATCCTGTTTGCGTAATCGGCTGCAACTAGTCTCCCTCGCGGTAGCAGCTTGCAAAAAGATTCCACCTCTGACCTCCGCGCTCTCGCGGCTGCTTAATCGCTCCCTCCCGCGGCTTTGCGGAACGAACCTGATTTACGCGCCGAGCGGCCTCTAATGGACGTTTTCTCGCAACGGGTCGAGGGCGACTCTGTGCGTCGATAGTAGTTTTGCCGAGCCGGATCGAAAAAAATGACCGAGCTTTTTTCGGCGATAGAGGTAGCTTGTAAGGCGCTCGGCTGAAAGGGAGCTGGTCGCGCCGTTTCAATTGTTTATCGGAACCGTGTCTTTCGTTTTCCAATGTATCTTATTTGGGACCGCGCGGA
Organism: Eupelmus azureus; assembly: GCA_030522685.1. Lineage (NCBI taxonomy): Eukaryota > Metazoa > Arthropoda > Insecta > Hymenoptera > Eupelmidae > Eupelmus > Eupelmus azureus. Next base: position 11,577 of record JAPYZA010005179.1, read on the forward strand.
TAATGCGCTTGATATAGTGCCCGTTGTCATTTGCGCGGGTATTAGAGGATAGATTAAGCGTTTTAAATATAGATTCGAACGGGGACATTATAATTTAAGCGCAGCCGCAGCCGTGATTCAGGAGCGAAAATTCGCCGACAGCGGCCTCGATACGAGCGTAGAAAACAAAAGCACTGTGTACAGAGCTAAGTTTCGGCTTCGAGAAAGCGAGCGCGATACGGAGCGCTTGGGGGCCGTAAAAAGCTCGAATATAACGACAAGGGAGCCAGCAGGCGCGGTCGCGCATAAAACCCGCGACTATACGCCTTCAACCTGCGCCTGCACAAGTCGGCGATTTCCGACGCTCCATTCGTATTCCCGCGCAAAATTGCAGGCTTTGCTAATTGGCGCGAGCGCGGAATTTCCGAGCTTCCTCAAAGACAAATACGCCCCGCGGCTCGTCGCAAAAGTCTTTACGACTGGAAAATTGCGTCGCTTTAATGGCGCCCCCGTCGCGACGGGGCGCTCGTAAACATTCGTAATGCCAGGTTTTCGCTAATTAGTCCGGCCTTAAAGCGCCGCGCGGCGTGTAATGTGGAGCTAGGAAAAAATTCAGCTTTGAAGGAGGACGTCTGGAGGGAGCATCTCGCGCGCGATCGAGATTCGAATCACGAGCTTCGATGTTTACGAGTGAGCTCGGAGTATTTAGAAGCATCGCCGCGCGCGCAGTCACGCTACGGGCTATTGCTTGTATATATTTTCAGCTGTATCCATTATTAACGGGCACGTTATAACGGCCCGGGGTGGTCCGCTTCGATGGCTCGGTTAAATTATTAGATGTTTAGGGGATTAATTATTGTAATGAAATTATAGTCCATGCTAGAGCAGGTTTCTAATATTGTTTATCGGAGTTATGGGCGCCGAGGCTTTCCTTTCCTTTTGCGTTAATTGGAAAAGAAATTTTGTTGTACATTTTGTTTAATAACATAATCGAATGATTGATTACATCTCGAATTTCAATTTTGCATCTCTTTGGTAACTCGGCTTCAAAATCCGATGATCTCACCTGAATTCCAGCCGCGTGCAATTACATCAAGCCAAAGCCATCAGTCCTCAAAAGTATCGAAAAACCAAATCTCCCGCAAATCTACATCCTCTCTAAACGCTCGCCCACTCGACATAGCTCGGCACCCCTTCGGAACAATATCGTCTGACTCACGTGTCGAGACATTCCCTTCCACCTACAAAGCTATTCCACCTTTCAAGAGATCTGGAGTACAGGAGAAAGGGAGAGAGAAAAATAACCGCCAGACGACACGCAATACGAATATAAGCTCTCGGGATCCTCGGCGGCTGCAGCAACGGCAGCCGGTGACTTTCAAAGTCAGCCGCGCGCGTGCACCGGCCGCGCGGCGCGCGCTGCTGCACCACCACCGCGGGGATATATCCGTGACTAATCTCGCGGCGCGCTCTCTGCTATATATCGCGAAGCCGTTGAATTATTGCCCTGTTATCTCGCGGCGGACGGTGGGAGGAGGGTAGCGGCGCAGCGTCCGAGGGAGCAAGAGAGAGAGGGAGAGAGAGATCCAGTTTCATGAAAGGTTCCGACGACGGGCGCTCTTGATCTTCTGCTCGTGCTTTTCTCGACTTTTTAGCCGGAGCCAGGCTGGAGTCTGGAAAAGAATGAGGTGTATTAGAATAAGGAAGAAACAGCGGGAATGAGGGGGTATAAATAAAACGAGGCTGACTCGCTGGGGATCAGCTGTTATGATTTGTGGTGAAATCAATTTTATAATGTTGTATTTTATGAAATCGTGCAAGGTGCGAGATGCTGCATAATAAATAAACCAGACTAAAAGATTTTCGATCTCGCATACATTTACAAATAGCCGGTGACAATACCGATGATGATGAACGATTCTACCTGAAATAACAAAACCTGTCGATTTTTAACATCGGCATCTCCTGCAATAATGAATATAGCAAAGCCGATGGACCGGCGTGATCGATCTTTACACTTATTCCCATTCCACAGCTCTCTCAGCAGGTACACAGAGTCTCGTGAAAGAGAAGAATGGAAAAGGAAAGGGGTGAGCCCGGCGAAAGGAGCAAAAAAGGAACGCAGACGTCGCGCCATTCATATACGCATTATACGTCGCTTTCTAGTTCTAATCCGCCGACCATTTGTCAGTGCGGTTATGATGCCAGGCGCGCGCGCGCGTGGCTAGCCAACTCTCTTTTGCTGTTTTTCTTTTTTTCTCTCTTTCTCGTGTGCGCTGCAGTGTCACCGCTGGCTGGCTGGCGCGCGCGCCCCGGAGAGACATGTCGGGACCACCCCGACGACGCAGCGAGGGATACAGCTCGAGAGAGGGACGCTAAGAGATGATTGCGTTTCGTTGTTTATTATTGGCGAGCAGACCGGCTGGTGCGCTTGTACGATGGCTGGTTGAGCGATATTATAGCGGTGAGAGATTGAGGCTAATTGTTTATGATAATGATGTGGTTTTGATTAGGGATCGTGGATGTATTTACTGTATTAGTCTAGCTTAATTATCTTTTTTTAATATTATTTATTAATTAGCAGGATTGGATAAAAGAAATTTTCAATGCATTCGTTCTTTAAGTCATACATTATGTATCAAGGAACATATTTTTTGACGTATAAATTATCTATACCATGTAACAGATGTTACCGGTTGAATTTGTTATAATTACTGCAGTCGTCTGTTTATTAAATTAGCAATCATATTTTCTTTATTTCGTTAAATTAAATCGTATTTAAAATTCATTTGACAATCAATAAATGTTGATGTTTATATGACATTATCCAATTTTGAAATTTTGCTAACTTCTGATTGGACTCTAAGGTATCCATTTTTAAGCTGCTAGATAATTATTTACTTGAAATGCAAAGTAAGGTACTTATTACGTATTACGTTTATAAAATTTGAAAGTCTTGCACTCGTTATTTAGTTTTTGAGATATTATCAGCCAAAATTCTCTCGACTTAGAGTGTATATCACTATATACATGTGAAATCAATAAACTTTGATTAATAATAAAAAGCTAAAGTATCCGAGAAAAGAATTTGAACGGGACTTTGTAGGTATATTTATAACCACATAAAATAAATTAAAAATCGAAATCATCGAGCTCATCAGCCAGCACACTTCCTCGCTCCAAAAAAAGCCTTCGTTCGCTCATTCCCTCAGCACATCGTCGATGAGCCAACGGCGCGAGACCACTCGGAGCGACACTATTATCGCGCGCCCCGCTCTCTGAATATGCAGAGCGTACCGGGAGCCCTGGTATATGGTAGCAGAAGAAGGCGGACATCCTCGCTGTGGCGAACATAGGTGTGCCCCGTCATGGCCCGTGGCACGACTCACCGAGGGAGAAAGATAGAGAGCCAAAGGAGAGAGTCTGTTAAGGCTAGTTAGTAGGTGCAGCGCGTGCGCGCACCTCTCGCTCTTGAGCTGCCGCCAAAGCCGCCGGCGACGATCTCTCGTCGAGTGGGCTCGATTTTCCAGCGTTTGACCCCGTGCGCTCGAGGGTTACGACTTTTTTTTGAGGTGGAGGAGGTTGGGGAACTATTTCTAGACCGGAAGGTATGAGAGTTGGTTAGGGAAAGCGGTGACTGTGGAAGATTTAAGCTGAATTTAATTTTATGTAATTTTGTAAATAAAGGAGTTTATTTTGCTGCTTTTATTAAGTTAAATTTTAGTAATAAATAAAAGATCATTTCCAATCAATAAAATATTTGAAATAAATTACTTATAAAAATATAGATGATTTTAAAAATTTTCTAAATTAAGGATGTAGGACTGAGTTGGAAGTTGAAAATAGTGTGTAAAAGATACAAAATGAATGCTACGGAAGTTATTCAAATCTTTATTACCTTAAACTATTAAAAACCATATTAATTTATGGTAAATGAATTTACTTGAACATCAGATGAAAAAATTGAACTCTCCATAGCAAATATATTATTGATAGTTTTCAGCTATTACCTTGGCACTGCCACCTTAAACGTTTCTTTTCGTTTTTTGAAGAAACTCTGTTCCAAAATAAAAAGCATTTCCACCTCCACAAAAAAAACAAAACTCCTCGATTCTTTCGCTCTTCAGTCCTCAATTCACGTAAACGCTCTCGGGCCTGTCTCCCTCACGGTCACGAATTACAAAATAAATCGGCCCGAGAGCGGCGATGAGCGCATAATCGCAGGGCAGGAAACGAGGGCACTCGAGGATAACCCAGCTCGCGCACGTGGCTCACTCGTCTTTTAATAGGGCCAAGACAATCGGCCCGCGTCTCCTGTCACGGGACGTTGAGCGCAGCACACCCATGTGTATATATACCGTACACATCGCTCCTTCCCCGATTAACCTTTCGTGTATGCGCCGCTTGAAGATCGCCGACTTTGGCGGCGGCGAAATTATCGTCGTGCGATGCCGGCGTTGTTCTACTTGACGACCTGCGAACATGTACGAGGCCGAGCGTGCGATGGCTTTTTTTGCGCTTCGAGCGCGCTCCGGATGCGGCGATGAAGCGGTGCTCGCGCGCCGATTAAAATTATGAATTACGGTGCTGTGATGATTCGATGGCGTCATTTGTATTTGCTTTAAATATAATTGCTATAAGGAATGTATATACATATTTGCTATTTTGTTTTTAATAATTGTTAGTAAATATTTCGTTATTTTACCGAGTTCAAATCAATTTTTAGCTTAAAAAGAATCAGCAACTCTTTTTAAGACAAATATTAAATTAATGTGGCAGATGTATAAAGAAAAACGGTTCGTATTGAATAAATAATAATTCATAGTTTTAAAATTCATGTTTTTATTTTAAAGATATCAATGACAGAATTAAAAGAAGTATTAATAATTCAAAGAAAGTATTAATAAAACACCAAAGAACCATTTACAGATATAAGACAGTAAAGCATAATTTATTCTTTTACATTTCTACTTTGTCATTTTAATTTTTAAATAATTAAATAACATAGTGATAGTTTCCAATGGTTATTTTTCGTATTACCCGCCTGACAATAAACAGCCCCCCGTTAAAAAAAACACCAACAGAATTCTCTCCTCTACCTCCTCGACCAACGCGCGGCTCATCCGTCATTACGGCGTGCCAAAGATCGTCCGTTAAAAGTCTGCGCTCGGCTGCGGGGGTGAGCGCTCCTTCCTCTCGGCTCTATGCGCACCTATCCGATGGAATATTTAATTCGATGACGGCTGCCGCTGCGAGCGCGCGCGCGCGCGTCAATAGCCATTGGCTTTCGAGGAAGCGTCGTGAGCAGCCGCGATTGCAGATACGCGCTGCAAAATTCGCTGCTCGTACAAATGTGACTTCGCAGCGCTACGACGAGCCGGCTCTTCGACTTCTAATTTCACGTTAGAATCTGCATACGGAATAATGCGCTGAGCAGCTTAACGTGCCGCGCGGCGGTAAGGGATCGAGAGCGAGAGAACGAGGGGTTTGAAAGTATGCTGAATTGTTTAAGGTGAGGTAGCTTGTTAGAATTTTAGAGTAGCTTTGTTAGGAACAAACGGCGCGTACTCGGAGCGCGCGGGGAAGAAGACGTTTTCTTACGAAGTGAGAGAGAGAGAGATTGGAAATTATTTGGGATTGTAACTCTTGTCAGATAAACTTATGGGTTGACGAAATTTGTATTTTGTTGCTTTCACTTAATGGTGCAGATTGAAGATAGGATTCATATTAATTTTATTTTTATTGGATTTATTTATTATATTAAATAATGTACACAAAATTAATTATTGATTAATTCATATGGTATGTAGAAGAAGAAACCTTAAGAATTAGTCATTGTAGTTATTAACTTGCTACAAGAAAAATTTCAGTTACTACTTAATGATTTTACAGGTTTTAATGGCTACTTTCAGTAGAAGTATAAGTAAAAGAATAAAAAAATATTACATAATCCTAAGAACAAAATTAAATCAGCCGTAGATATAACCTGTCCTGACAGGTAATAACCTGTCCTGATAGTGTTACTATTAATTTAATTATAGCTGTTGATTACAACTAGAATCTAACGAAGTTTCAAAGAATAAACCAAAACAGTTTAATTTCTACTTGGGATGCTTCAAACTTGTATTGAAGAATAATGATGTAAATAAATGTATAGCACCATTCGATAAGAAAATCTTTCTCAACCGGCAAGCGAATATACCTTAATATCACGTATCTATATCACCATTTATCCAACCATTCCTCTCAAATTCCTTGGTAGTCAATATTGCTACATCCTGCAATTTCCCGCTCAACATCTCAACGTTTCTCCGAAAGATCTTCTCTTTGCATCTCACAATTTACACGCGCTTCGATTACCAATAAAGCTCCTCTCGAAAAATCCAGAATCGACTCATCATTCGCCTTTTTCACGCCGTCGGCTGCAACACTATCCGGAAACAAGCTTGAAGGTGGGGGTACTTCTCGGTGCACATCATATATACACATGCACATTCACAGAAACCTGCAAGCATCGAGCTCATCGCAACCTGTGCGCTGCGCGTCGCCTACGCGCGCGACAACAAAGACCCGCGCTCGCCCACGCGCCTAGACACAAAAAAAGTACGCTCGCGCAGGTGACGCAGAGCCCATCTTATCCCCTTTCCGGATCTCTCCTCTCTCCCTCTTCGCGAATTTCGTAATTACCGCTCTTAGCGAGCGGCGCATAAATCGATTAATCTCCGGGAAAATATCGCGCTTACCTTTTCGCAAACATTTATGCAACGCGCGCTCTCGCGTATCGGCTTACGCGTCGAAGGGAGACGTTATAGGCTACCTCGCCGCTAAGCTTCTTCCTCTCGCTGCTCGTTTTCTCCGCGTGCCTCGTCGATAGATCGAACGCGAGTAGCGACCCACACGCGCGCGCTAGAGAGCGCAAAGTGCGCGCGCCCCATAAATCGCCGAGCGCGACTTCCTGCATACACGCTATCTCAATCGAGATTCGCGGCTGCGGAGCTAGAGCGTCTCTTGTGTATTGAGTTGCAGAGACGCTCCGCCGAGATGTAGTTTTCGATCTTTTAATAGAACGACAGCGCCGGATTGGCTCATCTCCGCGCTGATTTATCGAGCTGGGAATGTGCACGTCGAGAGCGCGAGCTAGGTGCATTTTGAATGATTCAGAAGATGGATTTTCGTAATTGTAGCTCGCTTCGCGAGATCGCGCTTTGTCTAATAAGAGAGAGGA
>JAPYZA010005180.1:0-17205 GCA_030522685.1 Eupelmus azureus
CACGTAAGTTTGAGTGGGTGATAAGTTAAACTTGTGATTTACTCGAAAATTGAAAACTGTAGGACGTTCTTGGTGCACGAGATTTTTTAAGTAGCGCACTGTTTCAAATGAGTAAGTAAATCACACGCTCAGCACTCAAAAAGTTAAACGTTAATTTATTCAAACTACAGTCATTTTGCGCCATTACGTGATTGTTTGTCTCGATCTGGCATCAAAAATGTATCAAGCCCATAACAATCCGATCGGTATACTAACTGGTAATCAGTCGGCGCCAGGTAAGCAGTTTCGACAGGCCTGAAGTAGTCGCCGGCCGGCACTACGGTGTAAAGCGGTGGTCCATAATCCGGGAACGGCGCGGTCTGGCCCGATACGTAAGCAGGCGGCAGTCTCGAGAGTTCCGTGGCCGAGTAGGTGTCCTCGTTGCTGGTCACCGAATTCTTGCGTCGCGGGCTCGGCGTCGGCACATTCGAGCCCGCGGCGCTGTTGGTAGCGCTGCCAGTGACGTAGTGCTGGGGCGAGTCCGTGAAACGCAGGGGCTTGTCGCCGAGGACGCCGGAGGTGGGCGGCAGAACAGCTGGGATGCCACCCATACTGCTAAGGAACGGCCTGCAATACAGAGTTGGCCGATGAAATCATTGTGAAAGAGAGAATTGTTCATTATTTTGGAAAAGAAATTCATCTTTGAAAAGTTTCTCCTATACTTTATTTTTGCACAGCTTGATTGATAAGAAAACTATATTTTAATAAATAAAAAATGGAATTTATTTTCTATATTTATTTATATATTTATTAGCAGTGAAAGTTTATAAATTTTAAATATAATTTCCTGACAATCTAGATATGTGAAAATAGGCCATACTTTATATGAATATTAATATATTTTTAATGTTCAATAAATATAAATTTCTATAAAATAAACTATAATTTTTGATAATTTTTATTACTTTACATAATTATTATTGTATACATTATTTTTTCAGATACAGAAAAATGAAATTAAATCAGAAATTCTTTTACTTATGTTAATGATTTAAACAATTTTTTGCATTTGCAATAGTATTTATCATAAATAATTACTCGAAAGTCATATAAATCCATAATTTGTTTTTCTATCTAATCTTATTTCATACTGTAGTAATTACAATTTTTCTCGTAAGAAAATTTTACTTTCAGCGTGGAAGGTCACGATAAAAGTTCGAGATGAGATCAGTCATTTCTTAGTGCTGTCCAGATTTTCAACCAAATGTGTATTTCAAATTAGTAAAATGTCAAAATAAAAATTATTATATTATAAATTATAAATTAAAACTATTTAATTGTTTTAAATGATTAATTAATATTGTTCAACTATTCTAAATTATAAATTAAATAATATAATCATTGTCTATGATTGTAACTACCTCAAAAACTGTTTTAATTTTGTTTCATTTATTTTGCATTAAAATTTAATTTTTCTTAATAATAAAACCATGGAAGTGTATTATTTTCTTATATTACTGTTAGGTCCATTAATTTTTCATATTGTAACGCGATATAACAAAAGAGGACGAATTTTGAGGAAAATTCCTGGGCCTTTTGCATATCCGTTAGTTGGTAATTTGCCAACTTTCTATGTCGATAATTTACGTAAGTAAGAATTTAATTATTTGTTGTTATTGTAGATATTTGTTGTTATTGTAGAGCAGTCTCAAGTTGGTAGAACAGTACTGTTTGTAAAACAATACAAGCTTACACCGTATCATTTACTGTAAATAAGCTTGTAAACAGTACAAGCTTACACCGTACCTTTTTTACTGTAAATATTTTTTAATGTAAATGCATATGTGTAAAATTACACAGACCAAGTGTGTAGCTCCTATTTAACATTTTCACGCCGGGTAATGTATAACGAATTTTCACTGTAAACGTCATGCCGAGTAAACGTCATGCCGACGTGAAAGAGTTAAATACACTATCGCCATTTTGAAACATTTAGGCTAGGTATCTCTAAGTGTTTTTTCGAAAGAAAAACTTGTTTATGTGCCTCTACCGTGGTTCTGATGGTTCGGATTCCATCAAAAACTATAGGGCTACTTGAGATGCATGTGCGCTTTGTCGCTTTAACGAGTGCACGACAGAACGGCTCTTACAAAAAGACTTAATGTTCTCCTACAGATACCAATATAGTACATCCGTATAAGCTCTAATAAGATCTTGGGTAGTCTTAATAAAAAGAAAAAAAAATTACAGATCAATTTTGGGAAGCTGGTCGAAAAATTTCCAGAGAGTATTATCCTATCACGAGATTTTGGCTCTTCAAGACCGCTGTAATCAGTGTTCAACACCCAGATGATTTAGAGGTACAAGTAATAATTTTAATCAGTGGGAAAAATTATTTTGCGAAACTTAAATCACACTTGCCAGGTTAGTTATTTTTCCAAGTACGTACCTCAGATGACAAATTTTTATGTTTAATGAACTTAATTTATGTATCTAATAAGTTTTGTATCTCGTTTGTTTTTAATGAACTTTATTTCACGCGTACTTAAGATGTATATGAAATACAATTGAAAATGAGATATTATCACTGTGATAAGGCCTGCAACATACCCATTTTCGATATATAATAGGAAAAATATCTATTCTCGAAAATGAAAATAGTTTGTTGAACAGAATATTCTTTATTTCGCAATAATTATATAAAAATATTTTTGTTAATTAATTTTACATTGTAACAGATTTTGTTTACTAGTCAAAAATGTATCAATAAAGGATACATATATGAATTTCTACATCCTTGGTTAAAAACTGGATTATTGACAAGTACAGGTAATTAAAAAAATTTTAGATTATTATTAAAAGCCTATTATTATTAACTAAATGTTATTAACGATCTAGGGGAAAAATGGCGTTATAGGAGGAGAATTTTAACGCCTGCCTTTCACTTCAGTATTTTAAAAAAATACTTAGACATAATAAGCGGTGAAGGAAAAAGGTTTGTAAATAGTCTGAAAAACGAAGGGGAAGAAATTATTAAAAATCTCATGCCATTTTGTGCCGAGTATACACTAAACATAATTTGTGGTAATTGTAACTAATAGTCCTGGTCAGATCCATACTAGTTTTGGATAATACATAATTTTAAATACTTTGTTAGAATCAGCAATGGGTGTAACTTTAGATACGATGGATAGCAAGATAGTTAAAAAATACAAAAAAGCAGTTCACGATATGGGAAACATAGTCGTTTACAGGTAATTATTATATAATCAATTCTTAAAAAACTGTAAAAATATATTTATGTATATCTAATATTTTTTCAAATTATTTTTTTTTAGAATGCCTCGGCCATACATAGCAAACTGGATGATGAATTTTGTATGGAAAATGGGAAGCATACAAAGAAATGCTGTTAAAGTTCTTCATCTGTTCACTGAAAAGGTTAATGCGTGATTCAATTTTATATAAAGGTTTTGGTTTATTATGTTACTTTAAATTTGAAAAAAATGTTTACTTCTACGCGTTAAAATTATTATAAGTAAATAAATATTACGATAATCAATTTTATTAAGACTATGTGAATTTATAGAAAATATGATTCATTATGTTGATGATCACCATTAACACAATTTATTTGACGTCGAGAAATTTTCAAAAAATAATGAACACAAATTTGTTGAAAATGATAGTTTGTTATATTTATTTACTGATCTTTTTCAGTTCACTTATATTTCCGGCTGCGAATATTATTTAATTTTGTTAGATTTCACCTTCCAAGTTTATCACATAACCTTATGATTTTCACGTTTGTGACTAAAAATACGAATAATTAAAATAAATTAAAGCGGGCCGAAAGTACCACTTTTACTCATGGTGCTCGATCGCTAAGATTATAATAAGAGTGCCTGTACTAAACACATGTACTAAGAATGCCTCAGATCGCATGTTTGTCATCCGAGCCGAAGGCAATTTCATGTGTTCTATAATAGGACATTCTTTACTTTTGCTTCATAGATTGTAATATACTGTAATTTCTTTTTGATGAAAAAAAAAATTAAATGATTCTTATCATTTCATATAATTTATTTACTATTAATTTATTATAAACAATAATCTGATTTTTTTTAAACAGGTCATAAAAGATCGTAAGGAATACCATCAGAGCTTTGAAAACAAATATTTGAAGGAATTTATAAATAATAGAAAAGTAACCTCGAGCAATAATGAGATAAACGTGGACGAAAACATATATATAGGTAAATCTATACGCATTTAAAAATATATTTTTTCACAACAAAATTTAATAAAATATGCAAAATATAAATGTAAAATAAAAAAATTAACTATTAGGTCGAAAAAAAAGATTAGCTATGCTGGATCTATTACTGGCGGCTGAACATAATGGTTTAATAGATTATGAAGGAATTAAAGAAGAAGTTGATACTTTCACATTTGAGGTGAGCTTAAATATCAAAATACAAATTACTTATAATATTTTATAAGTGCATAATTATTAAATGAACTTTTTGTATGAATATTTCTGTTCTAGGCTCATGATACAACTGGAATGGCAATGACATTTGCTTTAATGCTACTCGCTGAAAATGAGGAAGAACAGGTGTGGTTTAATTAACGTAAATTAAAGATCTATATATACATATATACATATATATATATATATATATATATATATATATATATATATATATACATAGATATACATATATAAAAATATAAAAAAAATATTAATAATGATACTATAACAAAATTAATGCACATGCTATTACAATGTTGATGCACAAGTTTTTCTGCATTGGGTACGACTTCACAATACTATAATACAAGATTAATCAAGCAAGCTGAAATTTCATAACATTTTACGAAACGAATATTTTACACTTGTTAACTTGAAAAATGATTATATATTTTTAAATGCTTGTTTAAAACTATCTTACTCTATATAGATTTTAATATTTTTTCTTACCATAACCCTGATAGCAATTTTGATTAAAAACTCATCATAAAAAGTGGTTTTTAACTAGTTAATAACTGATTACTTTTTTCTAGAAAATGATCATTTTTTCACCCGCTGAGCACAGTTAATGATCCGAAACAGATTATGGTCAAATGATAGTTTTAATAAATATACTTAATGTAATTAATTATTACATGTATAAATTTAAAAATATTGAAGAATAAATATTTAAGTTCAGGAATTAACAAAGTAAAAGTTTAAAAAAAACAACCTAAAATTTTAATATTTTTTATAAGTTGAGAAATTTAATTTAATGTATTATAAATCAGCACGAGAAAGGAAAATCAAAACAATGAAATACTAAAATAATATTAATAAAATTATATTCGTTTTAATAAAAATTAAAAAAAAAGAAATTCAAAAATGTAAGTTAAATAAAAATAATTTTTTCAATATTTTTCAATAACATCGTTATAGTGGTTATAAAAATCTGTGTAACATAATAATTACCGACTAAATAGGAATACAATGATGGATAAAAAGACAAATATAAAAACAATCTTGATATCACAGATTCTTTAAATCTTACTATTTTCGCAAATAATTGTCTAATCAATAAAAAAAAAACATGTCAAATAAATTTTGAAAATCTACAAAATAGAACTCTAACGGAATATTTCTTGCAAAATTCTTTTTATTAGCATTGAATAACGTCAATCAATCAACTTAATCAATCTTTTTCTGACGTTGCCTTTATCTTTTTTCTCTATTCATTATTCTTATGTCATAAGGCATAAAAATATAAAGGTCTTTTATCGTGACTTAAAAAACTGATTATGAATTTGGGGGTTAGTAATTTTTAATTTTTATGTACATATAGATAGTAATTTCACCATTTTTTTGTAATTTTCTGAAAGTTAATTGACAAAAAAATTAATTTAAAAAACTGACTAATAAATTATCATCGATCATTTTCGGATGGTTTATTTTCTACCAGATAATTTTGTACAATAACTATATAATTTTGAAATATATATGAAATATATATGAATAAATGTATGAAAGAAAATGTAATGAAACAATTCTAATTTAACTATCATTATAATTAAGAAAAAAGTTCAATTGATCAATTGATTCAATTAGAATTCATAATATACAAATTATCGTATTTACAGAATTTAGCGAGAATTGAAGTATCTGAAGTATTGGACAAAAACGATGGACAACTAAGTATAAATGATCTTCAAGAATTAAATTATCTCGAGAGATGCATCAAAGAAACTCTACGTCTTTTTCCTCCAGTTGCAACACTTCTGAGATACACTCGAGACGAAATACAATTAAGTAAGATTAAATAAACATACTTTATTTCTTTTTATATGAACGATATGATAAGACAATGAGAGACGTAAAAAGTATCAAAAATAGTGGCACGTGTTGTACGCATATAATATACGTAATCTGTCAAGCAACTAATATTTTTATTTATCATTTTGATATCAAATTAAAAATATTAATAAAATATTTTGGATATTTCAGAACATGCACTTATTCCTGCGGATTCACACATCATGATTCATATGTTTGATACTCACAGGGATCCAAATTTCTGGTCAAATCCTAATAAATTTGATCCAGATAGATTTCTTCCAGAACGCAGCAAAAATCGCCATCCATTTGCTTACGTGCCATTTAGCGCAGGTCCCCGCAATTGCATTGGTAATTCATATATTGTGAAATCATTATGTATAATAGTTTAAATTTACTTATGGAAACTATCACATTAACCTCATTGTGAGATAAAACATTTTTATATAATATAAATATACCAGATAAAATTAGAATTTTGATAATGCAATTGCAACAGTGTATTCAATCTTATAGATAGGAAGTTCTAAATTCAACCTAGGAAGAATTTCGCCTCAAATGATTTTGAATATTTTCGTCAATATTGGAGAATCTGATAAAAAATTAAATGAATACTTTTTCGATTTTTTTTAAACTTTAAATGTTTGTTTTTATTTATAAGTATACTAAGGATAAGCGACCGATTGTTTTCAGTTGAAAAAAATAAGAGCTTATGTGATCGATAAGTATGACCGCTAAACGCAATATTAATCTGTGACTTTCCAAGTTAATCGGTTTAGTCAATTTTTCTTTAAATCGTCTGCATACCTTTTCCATCCCCTTTTTTATATCAAATTTATAGTGTTACCGGAAAGCTGATATTTAATAAAGATTTCACACCAGGGTAAAGTGGATCAAATAGATAAGTTTACGCAAATAATAACTTCTCAATCTTTTCTGATAACTGCACTGTAATTTAGATAAATAAAATTTTAATTACACTTTTAATTATTGCTATTCAATATATTTTATTATACAAAATCATAAAAAATGGATTAATTTAGTTATGTCTAGATGCTACAGTCATAATACAACAAATTTAACAGAAGTGAATAACATATAATTAATAAACTATTTACCTAGGGAGCAAAAGTAAAGAGTGTCTCAGATCGCATTTATTTATTTTGTAAAGTGCGGGGGCTTGGCGTGCAAAGCTATTTATATATAATAAAAATATAAACTAAAAAATTAATTATTTAATAAATCTGATTATATTTAAATCTCAAATAATATTTTAGGTCAGAAGTTTGCAATGATGGAACTGAAATCTATAATTGGTCGTATCCTATACGATTTTCATTTGGAACCAGTAGACCGCACAACTGACATGAAATTGATGGCAGATATCATTTTACGGCCTCTTAATCCAGTTCGTGTGAAAATGATTAGAATAAAAAAATAATAATATAATAATTTAACGGACCACTAAAATATTACAAGTACAACACTAAATATTAAAGTTAGTTACTAATGACAAATAAAATTTTTATCAATTATCAATAAAATTATCAGGTTTACTTTTTATGTTTTTTTTTTAATTGGTTGTTTTAAGAGTTTTATTTTATATTAATAGAAATTTAAAAATTAATATCTCAAGAAAATGCTGATGTAATATTAATATTAAAATCATTTATTGGCAATATAATGATATGGGTAGTAAAAAACAATTGCGTAGTTAATATAATGTTATTTTTGTATTATATCTTTGTAAACAGATATCATAAATAAAGTAAATTTGTCATTAATTATATGTTTTCAGCGACTTACTGTTTTTCCTTTTAAACGCATAGTTCACGATAGTTTTTAAAAATTCATTTATTTAATAGTATATTATGCACCTAGGGAGGTAAAGAATTGGTAAGTCCATAGCACGCGTAAATTGCCATCCGAGCCGAAGTCGAGGGTGGCAAACATGTGCTATGGGGTCACCATTTTACCTCCCGTGTTGCGTATGCTATTTTTTTGTCTAGCGAGGGCTAAAATAGAAAATTCTCGAATCGGCACCGGGAGAGAAGTTAGCACTTTAGCCCCGCTAGGCAAAAAAAAAATTAATTGGGGAAAAGATTTTTAATATGATATAACAGTCGAAAAATATTAACATAAAGGTTATTGTGTTGAATTTTGGAAGTACATTATGCACCAAGGGAATAAAGTCGCATATTATTCCCGAGGGTGGTTTGCTGCCCGAGCGTAGCGAGACGTAGCGACATGGGCTAAAATCGCAGTCTCGATCAATCTTTTCTGTAAAACTAAACTTCTGCAATTTTCGTTCGTATTTATTTTTTACATTTATTTTTACTTCTTTTTTACTTTGAGTGTATTTAATCTGACTGTGATACTGGTTGTATTATTTATGTATTTTTATTATATGCCTATTGCGCATTAATGAAGCAATCTATTTGTATATATACTGCAACCGCGAGAGACCGAGTAAAAAAAATAGATTGATTTTCCTTAAGATATGATTGATACTCAATTCAAGGTTTTTTAGTTACTATAAGTAGTTAGTATCCGATTGATCTGTCACGAGATGGACGTTACACATCATTGACTTTAATTAGTATTTTCGAATTTAATTTATTTACTGATAATCAAAAAATATTTATACAGTTATTGTTTTCATTAAATCTAGTTTTATAATCGATATTATTTTATAGTCAAAACTACTATAATATAATTCTTTTACATGTAAAAAGTTTTAAAAAAAGGTTTAAAAATTCGTTGTTAAACAATACAAAAAAATATGATTTATTTGTTGTTGATGTTATTTGTGGTTCCATTGATTTTTCACATTGTGACACGATATGGTACAAGAGGAAGATTGTTGCAAAAGATACCCGGTCCAACATCATATCCAATTTTTGGGAACTTGTTAATGTTCAACGTAAGCTGCATGCGTGAGTATTATTTATTTAACTAAATCATAATTTAACTAGTAATTTATATTAATAACTAACCATTTAATTACATTACTATCTCATATATACAACTTCTAAATTTCTAGTTTGAACAATATCTTTTTGGTAGTTTTAAATCTACAAACTTGTATCATTTTTTTTATTCTAAGCAATAAACGTATTACTTGTATATTTAAAAATTAATTTTTCTGGCAAAGAATGATCGGATGCCATACTAAATACACTTCATCCCTCATTTCTTTTTAAATTGTAATGTGAATAATATTTTCTAAACTTTTAGATAAATTGTTTATGATAAGTACGGAAACGTTTCGAAAGTACTATCCAATTTTTAAAATCTGGACTTGCATTACTGCTGTAGTGTGTGTTGCTCATCCAGATGATTTAGAGGTATTAAATGCATGTACTTAGAATAAATGAATTGTTTTTTACATTTGAAATATTGCAACCTTGATGGAGAACTTTATCAGGAAAATTTTTAATTAATTATAAAATATAGATTTTTTTTCAATGTTTCGGTCTTATGAGTCATTTTTATGTGCAAAAAATTATAATAATTGTTAAATTTAAAAAAAAAGCATGTAATACAGACGTTAGCTACAAGAACTTTTAATTAACATAATCTTAAAAGTTGGTAACACATTTTGTAAAGATTTATAAAAAGTTTTTAAATCCTCTTCTTATCTTTTAAATTTTGCTGGAATCACTCAGGATTGCCATGAGACCGTTTTGAATCATTAGAAGTTTTTTAACGTTTTAAACAGAGAACTATGAAAATAAACAATTATTTTTTACTTTACTAGATCGATTACGTTTATTTGAAATGCTTATTATATATATTTTATACTTAAATTCATTTTTCTTTAAAAAATATTTTTTTAAATTTATATTATTATTCTTCAGATTATACTTTCTAGTCAAAAAGTCATTGATAAGGGATACTTTTATGAATATCTTCATCCTTGGTTAAAAACTGGATTATTGACAAGTGGTGGTAGAGTATTCTATTATAAATTTATTTATCTCTTTAGTTATTTATATCATCAAGTAATTTTAATATTATCTGATTAGGAGATAAATGGCGTCAAAGAAGAAAAATTTTAACACCTTCTTTTCACTTTAGTATTTTAAAAAAGTATTTAGATATCACAAATGGAGAAGGAGAAAAGCTTATTAACTATTTGAAATCTGAAGGAAAAGAATCAGTCCAGAATTTAGTATTATTTTGTTCAAAGTACACTTTGAACATTATTTGTGGTAAATCTTTTAATATTCTCAACAGTTTACAGTTGAATATATTCGTAAAAAATTTAAATTCATAATTGTGTAAGTAGAATCAGCTATGGGAATATCTTTGGATAAAATGGATCAAAAAACAGTTGACGAATACAGAAATGCAGTACATGAGATGGGTAAAGTTGTCACATATCGGTAAGAAAGAACTGAAAATGTCTATACAAATCATTTGAATGATGAGTCTTAATTAAAATTCAAAAATAATGATGAATGGCTTCAGCATTTTAAATGATATAGAAGTTAACATGTTTGCATTGCATCATAACTCAAGCATACTTACAAACCTATAACTTTACTTGCAGGTTGCCTAGACCTTACATACCATCTTGGATTATACCTTTCATATACAAAATAGGAAGTATGCAGAGGAATGCTCTTAAAACTCTTCATCAATTTACTTCACAAGTAAGTATTCATTTATTTATAAAAAATATTACATAAAACATTATTTAACGATAATTGCCTGAAAATATTTCTCTTTCAGATTATTAACAGCCGAAAAATGTTTCATATGAGCAAAGAAAACAAATTTTTAATTAACTTCAAATGGGCAGAAACCGATGAAGATGATGTAATGGGTAAGAGTAGAAAGTATTAAAAAAAAGATTGTTGAATCATGACTGCAGAACAAATATATTTATTAAATAAAAATATTTCAGGGCGGAAACAAAAATTAGCTATGCTAGATCTTTTACTGATGGCGCAACAAAATGGTATGATAGATGATGATGGAATCCAAGAGGAAGTTGATACTTTTATGTTTGAAGTAAATTAAATACACATATTCCTCTTAGTAAATATAAAACAAACTAAATTTTAATTTATAAGTTCATTATGTTTCTTCATAGGGGCACGACACAACAGGAATGGCTCTGGCTTATGTGTTACTGTTACTGGCCGAAAATACAGAAGCGCAGGTAAATCTATAAATTTATAAAAAAGTAATTGAATTGGAATATTACAAATTCATAAATTTAAATTACAAATTTAAATCTTAAAAATGAATTGACTATTGAAGTGATTTATGTTAGGAACGAGCAAGAGTTGAAGTAAATGAATTATTAACTAAAACTAATGGAAAACTAGAAATAACAGATCTACAAGAACTCAGTTACCTTGAAAGATGTATCAAAGAGTCATTACGATTATATCCTCCTGTCGCGACTATATTGCGCCACACTAAAGATGATTTACAACTAAGTAATATAGTTTTTCAAATCACAGTAATATAGCTGTAAAATTATGATAAAATAAAAATAAACCTCATTTTATATTTCAGAAAATGCACTTGTTCCTGCAGATACACATATGCTAATTCATATATATAGCACCCATAGGGATCCTAACTATTGGCCGGAACCTGAAAAGTTCGATCCCGACAGATTTCTTCCTGAGAATATTAAGAATCGTCATCTATACGCATATATCCCTTTTAGTGCTGGGCCTCGTAATTGCATAGGTAATTAATTAAATCAAAAGTATTAAAACAAAAATAATATATTTTATTTTTATAATACCTTGATTTTTATTCTGTAGGTCAAAAATTCGCCATGATGGAAATGAAGTCTTTAATTGCTCGATTACTACACAATTTTTATTTGAAGCCAATAGATAAATCAGTGGATGTGAAAGTAATCGCTGACATTATTTTACGACCATTAGATCCAATTAAAATTAAATTTATTAGGATCAATGAATGATAAATTCTAAGTTATTTAGGATAGATTTTGTAAATACAAATTATCATCTATTTGCTCATGTAAATTAAACTGACAGTAAATAAGATCATTAGAATAAATCAAATTAGTAAATTATTTTTAGATATTTTGATATTAATTTAATGTATATTATATTATTTGTGAAAATGTAAATCGAGAAATTACAAATCAATGTAAACAAACTAATAATATTATATTATGCCACGTGTGAAATAAAGAATTAGTGAGTCCATAACGTATGTAAATGCGATCATGCTACAAGGTCGCCATTTTACCTCCCGAGTTGCATATGCTATTTTTAGCAAGATCTACGGTAAAAATGCTACATTCGATTTCCGGCACCGGGAGAAAATGTGGCACTTTTACCCAAGGTATTGCAAAATTTATTTATTTAGATATCAACAGTTTGATGGACCATACACAAAAAAAACAAATTAAAATTAAGGTAATTAAAAATAGTATATTATGCACTTAGAGAATATAGCAGGATATGTGCTCCCAGCGTGTGAGTTGCATACACGCACGGTACATAGCCTATTTTACTTCTTGAGTGCAATATGCGATTTTTTTGTATAGTCCGGCGAAAAAGTGAAAAAAACAAATTTGTTCTCTCTTTTAAAAAAACGATGGTTAGAAGTTGAAACATCTATAGGAGCAGCTTGACTGGTTCAATATAGAATAAACAATATCATATACTATATTCAAATTTTTATGCAAGCATATGCAAAATACACTTGACACTTAAATATACAAAGATATATATACAGACCAATTTCTCTAATCTCAAATCTGACAAAGATTTTTGAAAAAATTGTACATAAAATATTTTTATTTTTCTAAATAAATATAATCTATTAACTTGTAATCAATACAATTTAAAAAAAAAAATAAAGGTACTAAATATGCCCTTCGTTACATAACCAAAACAATTTATGAAAAATTAGGCAAAAGTAAACCTATTGCTACTATATTTTTAAACTTAGCTAAAGCTTTTGATACAGTAAACCTTAATTAAATATGATGATAACAAATACTTTTTTTACACAGATTAATTAATAAAATGATATTTAAAATTAAAATAATTAAAAGTGCTAAAATTATATTTTTTAATGCTCAAAAAAAATGCATATTGCATAACTCACTGTGTGATGATTTCCTTCGCATAGAACTTCACATTTTTCACATTTTCATCTTTATACTTTGAAATGGTTTACTTCAAAATGCTTCCGCAAAAAGTCGACTTATTTATGTGCATGTATTTATCAAGGCTGTTAACTAATCTCGCAACGCGATATAGAACGCATACGTTATGCGATATTATGCATATTTGAATTGGAGGATAAACGCAAATAAAACAAGTTTCTTTCAAGTTATTATTAGTTCGCTACTAATCTTCCGAGATGAAAGTCAGTCTGTCTGCTACCGTGCTAGTATTTTCATGATATTTTAAAAGTTTTACTTTTTAATTTATTGCAAATTTTATATCAAATTCCGAATGAATTATAAATAGTTCAACGGACGGAGTTAATTAGTTCTTCGTATCATGGAGGTTTACGTATTATTAGTAATTTTGGCGTTATTAGTTTTTCATACATGGTCTCGATATAGACGAAAAGGTCGTTTGTATAATAAAATACGTGGACCAAAAGCTTATCCTCTTATAGGCAATTTGTTGATGTTTAACAAGAGTACTACAAGTGAGTGTGCATTGCATTAATTATTATGTTCCTGAAAGACTAAATTCAAAGAAGGTCACGTTTGTGTGTGTGCGTGTGCGTGTGTGTTAAAAAAATGAAGGGTTACAGAAAAAAGAGGGAATAAAACATTTTATTCCCACAAATTTCAATTCTGACATTAAACTATAACGAATTGTATAAAACATAATTTTAATATAATTTTTTAGCGGAATTTTGGGAAGTAGGTCGTAAACTTATGAAACAATATTATCCGATTTCAAGATTTTGGGGAGTAGAAGCTGCTATAGTTTGTATTTGTCACCCAGATGATTTAGAAGTAAGAATTTTATTAAATAATGTAAGATTTAACTCACTAAAACTTTACGTATCAAAATTTTTTAAATAAATTTTCGTTAAAAAAATTATCGATCTCGAATAATCACAAGTCAAGTCCTATGTTTCCTTGGATCTATAACCGTTCAAACCTTTAATTTTTTATGATAAAAATTTTTGTTTATTAAAAAAGTTTTATTTATCTATAATATTAACTTATTTAATTTATTATTGCTTAATAGATTTTACTCACAAATAGTAAAGTCATTGAAAAAGGATATGCTTATTGGTTTCTTCAACCTTGGTTAAAAACCGGATTATTAACTAGCACAGGTATAAGATTTTTGAAGTTAAAAAATATAAGTTTTTACAAGTTTAATTCTATGTTGTTATTTCATATAGACGAAAAATGGCGTCAAAGGCGTAAAGTTTTAACACCAGCATTTCATTTTGGAATTTTGAAAAAATACATCGACATCACCAATGAACAAGGAAAGAAAATGATTAAAGCACTCAAAAGTGAAAAAGAAGAAACCGTAAAAAGCCTGATACCATTTTGTTCGAATTATACGCTCAACGTTATTTGCGGTAAATACTGTGCAGTAGTTAACCAACATTAATTGTACAATATTCATTTTTTAGAATTGAAAATTAATCATATGATTAATTTTACAAAAATCTTATTTAGAATCAACGCTAGGTGTCGCTTTAGACAAAATGGAGGAAAATGTAGTTTACAAGTATAAAGAAGCTGTTCACTCTATGGGTATCGTGATTATGTGGAGGTAAAAAGAAATACTGATTAAATTTATACATAAATTTAAAAGTAGTTTTTAAAGTGGTCACTTTTTTATTTGTTGTTTATGTAATGACATTAATTGTACATAAAAAATTAATCGAATTTTATTAATTAAAATGGGATTCAATTAAAAAAATTTTTGACTTTTCTTGGCTACAACTTATAGTACAGTGTATGTACAGGCCTTTTAGGCATGGAAATCAGAGCCTACGTGCATTGTTACTTGATGATTGATCTTATTGATCGATACCAATATTACAAATATTATTTTCAAACATATAAATAAGACTCTCACAATGCACAAATGTAATATAAGAGTTCGCTGGGTTTAACGATGCTGCTATAACAGTGCCCGGGGTTTAAGTGTATACACATTGTAGTCAACCATAGTCAATTAAGTCAAACTATATATTTATATATGAATACTAGGTAACGTCATGTAACAAATTTTATTCTTACATTTAAGATTGCTCAGACCGTATATACCAAATTTCCTAATACCTTTTGTACCAAGAATCGGTCCGATGCAAGTCAACGCTTTAAATACTTTACACAATTTTACTGATCAGGTAACTTGATTTTTATTTAAATATTGAAATTTGTGAAGCAGACTGAAAATTAAAGTACTAAATCAATTAAACAATCGTTTTGATATATTAAACAGTTATAATAATTTATAAATAAATTTATGTTTTTTGTTCAAGATTTCTTATATTATATGATAACAAATAGTTAAAATATTCTATTTAAATAAATAGGTTATACAAGAACGAAGAGATTATCATGCAAAAACCCAATACAAATATTTAGATGCATATACTGATGTTACCGAAGATAAGATTTTTGATGATTATGATATTGGTAATAATAATATTCTTACAAATTTACTATACTTATTTATACAGTATTCTTTTGTGTATATGAAGAATATTTTAATTTTAACTTCATCTATTACCAGGACGTAAAAAAAGACTAGCAATGCTTGACCTTTTAATATCAGCTGAACAGAATAATTTAATAGATAATGAAGGAATAAAAGAAGAAGTTGATACGTTCACTTTTGAAGTAATAATTTAATATTTTTAAATACAAATTTATTAGTAAAAAAATAAAAACTTTAATTTTTTCTTGAACGTATTTTTTAGGGTCATGATACGTCTGGAATGGCTATGACTTACACTTTAATGTTACTTGCTGAAAATAAGGAAGCACAGGTAATCAAATATGTATGAGAAATATAAAAAAAAATTGATTATGACGAAAGTTTTAGTGCAATAAATTGACCAACAGCAAAAAGAAAATTGCTAATACTGTGTAAAATAATTAATGATTAATAAATGTAATATTTATTTGTTAAAAATTGGAGTCAAAAAAAGGTATAGCTACATGCTAATTAAGTTTCTAAAAAATAGATAAGCCTTTCAAATATATGTTTTGGTTTTTGAAGACTTAAAGACATTTTTAACTTTTTATACGAAATATTTAATTTATTATCGAAATTGATTTTATGATTTGTAAGTTACGCATTAAGTGTTGATAAAAGTCAAGACACATACAGGCAATTTTATAGCATTAACGGCGACAAATTTCCTTTTTTTGATTCATTATGTTATACTTTTGATACCCAAGTAAACTTTACGGCAACGTGTGGACACTAGTATACGAAAACCTACGAAGCAGGACGTTTGATACTTTATACGCAAGGCTAAACAGTTTTGTAACCATGGAGTTATCATTATTTTTGGATATTTTGAGTCATAATAATTCAACTTTATGGACTATTTTAGGGTATTTAAAATAGCTATTACTAGCGATGATGAGGTGATTGGCACTCTTAAATCTGCTAAAAGTACGCGGGTATTGAAAACACCTCATTCTCGCTAGAAATAGCTTTTTATATCGTAAAACAAAATTTTATAAGTGTCCAGAAAGTTCAGCTATAATACAGAAATATTATTTTCCAGCCTTATACGAAAAATCACCTCAGGTGATTACCTTCGAGCCGAAAAATGGCTTTTTCAGGGGTAATGAAAAATACTATTTTCGATAATGCTAATTATTGCTCCAAAACATATTTAAAGGGCATTGTTTTTAACCTATTTTT
>JAPYZA010005181.1:0-12497 GCA_030522685.1 Eupelmus azureus
AGCCACCCTTCCCGAAAAACCTCTTTTTTGGGTAGAGCAGCTCTCCATTAGATTCTAGCACTCCATTTTTGTATAAAAAGGGAGATGCGCGACACTAGGTCGTCTTCCAATTATATCAGTCGCGCTGCTCGTAACGCATCGCTCGGTCACCAGCAACCTCCGATCGCCACTAAAAACATATCGAAATTTTGTCGGACTTGTAAGAAATCTTTGTAGAATCAATCGTTGCTGGAAAGTACATATATTAGAAATTCGCGAAATATAACTAAAATATACACTTTTGCGCCGCAACTACCAGTGGCTCCGAGACTTGCATTTATTGTAAATTGTTTGTGAAATCGATCCATTAATTAACTAACGCGCCATTTTGTGTAATATTGTGTGTTTCAATAAAACTCATTTGGTTTGTCTACAAATACACTTGTTTGCGTAAGCACGCTCACCAAAACTACCTGCTTTCCCTTGGACCTGTCATTCACCTGCTGTGAAAGGTTAGTAGGTTATACCTGCTTGCTCGCCATTCTCAAGTTCATCGCTCGCATTACACCTAACTTGCTGTCCCGACCGCAGCTTCGCAGCTTTTCTGTTAGTACAGAATTTTTCAATTCGTTATTACATAGTGGTTACCACATAGGCTAGGATGAAAAGAGGGAGCTATAGTAATGCTTTTAAAGAATGTTAATTTTAATGTAGGTTTTTGTAATGGAAATCGATTAGTAATTACTCATCTGAAGCAATATACAATCTGTGTAAAAATATTTTCTAGCAGCGATAAGAGAAGAATTATTTTTTTTTACCAAGAATGACTTTATCAGCAAATGATGAATTGCCATTTCAAATGACCACAAGAAAATTTCTTGTGAGAGTAGCACATGCAATGACTATTAAAGGGTCACTCTACGATCTCGTCAATACATTTCAATAACTTTTTTTTCATAGAAAAATTTATTTAACATATTCAAACATTTTACACGTTAAATAAGAGATTTTACACTTCTAAAATATATTTTTTATTTTTGTTTTGAATGTAAAATCTGGGTGGTCTGGCTGCCTGAAGTTGACCTTACTACAATCTGGTTCACGTGATATATCCACTATGGAGAGCTTGAAAGCAAAACAGTAAACTTTTTATTAAAAAATAAGCCTTTCGCTATAGCTGGTCAAAACCTTTTCTCTCAATCATGTCAACCAAGTCGAAAAACGTTGTTTCGAGAAACACGCGACTTACGTTTTTTTATTGAAAAATGTACCGTCAACGTAATGATTCATAATCTATTATATAAAAATCGCTTTATAACTTCTATCAGTGATTCCTGCTCCAGAGATTTCACCGTTGGCTTCCTCGTAATAGTGTTCTGCTTCCAATCGGGACGCGCAAGCAGTGCCTCGTACCGCACGCAGTTTTCCGCAGTTTTACCGCTCCCTGGCGCGAAAGTTCGTCTGGCCCATTCTCCATCGTGACGCTCATGCTTAGGCAAGGGTCTTCGAAGCCTGTCAACGTTCTAAGGTACGCAGGAATAATAGAACTGCTTTCGGCATGTTTGCCCAGCCAGATTACAGCTTCAACGACATCCACGTCACTGCTCATCCAGGGGATGCAGTATTGCCTCACGGTTATCGATCGTTTCACACGCTGGACTGTGGCAGTCATACTCTCAAACATCCAGGCAAACACCGTCGTTAAGGCTCCAAATGAACATTCGATCTTGATCTTTGGATCTCCACTACTCATCACCTCCGATCGTGGCGCACAATTTGAGTCAGCTCTTTTCAACGAGCTGGCTCGCCCGCTAGGCAGCAAGGTCGCTCACGTTACTTCATACCATCCGCGATCCAACGGAATGGCGGTACGCCTTCATCGAACTCTGAAAGCGGCCCTGCGTTGGTGCATTCAATCATGGCTCGATGCTCTGCCAATCGTTCCGCTAGGTCTGCGCACGGCCATCGAAGAGGGCCTACAAGCTTCACCTGCAAAGATGCTTTTGGGACAACTCTTCGTATCCCAGGCGAGTTTTTCACCACCTCTACAGCTCCAGCAGATGCTTCGACGTTCAAACGCACTCTTCGCTAGCTCTTTGCGAGCATCAGACCCGTGCCAGCGGCTAGGCACGTCCTCCAGCGTCCATTTATTTTGAGCGACCTACGTGTCCTCTTGCACACACGTGTTTAAACGTGCCGACTCGGTCAAGATGTCCCTCGAGCAACCTTACATGAGCCCACACCGGGTCATTCGCCGCAACGATGACAAGGCCTAAGTCGTAGAGGTCAACGAAGAGAAGCACACAATCACTACCGACCAACTCAAGCCAGCCTTCATAGAAGCTGCCGAGGTTGACACGTCCAAAGCCTCTGCCTCAAAGCACATAGCGGTTTCTTCGCAGCCGCTCAAGCTCTTCAAGTCACCGCCAGAACCATCCAGCTGCCCAGATCACCCCCCAGAACCATCTAGTCTTCCAGCGCCATCCAATCACTCGGATGAGTCGGTCCAGCCTTAGCTTCGGCCCATCGGACACGTAACGTTCTTACCTGCGCTAGTCGCTGGAGGAGGAATAGATGTGGCAGCACCAAACGTTGCCACAGCAGCTCAGCCTCGCGCGCTAATTGGCCGAGCTCCACGCAAACAGCGTCTCGTACCGCGTGCAGTTTTCTGCGTCGCTCAGCCTAGATTTCTTGCCCACAGCTGTGGCGCTGCATACTCGCGAAATTTTGTAGGTTTGAGGAGCCGTCCGGCTCAGATTATATCGGGCCGCTCTGGCGATCGCACGCAGCCGCTTGTTTATGTGAATCT
Source organism: Eupelmus azureus (assembly GCA_030522685.1). Classification (NCBI taxonomy): domain Eukaryota; kingdom Metazoa; phylum Arthropoda; class Insecta; order Hymenoptera; family Eupelmidae; genus Eupelmus; species Eupelmus azureus. Next base: position 2,789 of record JAPYZA010005181.1, read on the forward strand.
CTGCAAACCAATAAAGTTCTTTTTGTACAGATTTTGTGAAACTAGAGTGTGCTTTCTCGCCCTATGTTTTGCTTCCTGCTATCCCTGCCAAAGGCACCTTTTTACTCTCCAAGCTTCGCTTTTGAAGCCTGGCCACCCATAGAGTGACCTCTTAATAAGTTACAAGCACAATCATTTAATAGACTCAAAGTGTATTTACCATCATCAATATTTAGTCATGGAAAATTTATACTTAACAATTTAAAGTGTAAGTGAAGTGAGAGTTCAAATATTTTGTATTATTAAATTTTTTAAAACATCATTATTGTCTTATAATAACAAATACAAATTTTTTCTTAGAAAAAATAAATTAAAATAAATGAACTATGTTGTTGAATAAAAATTATTAATTATTTATCATCATAAAAATTTCGTAATGCGGGCTTTATACAGAAAATGAAAAAATATAAATGAAAATAAGCAATTTAGATATATAAATTGGGGGGAACACCAGCCTGGTTCACGGTTAAATTCTTTTTCCGAGTCATTTTCCTGTTTCCCTATTCACGCTTTCAAATATAACAATCACGCTGATAATTTCTGAACTTACCGTATTGATGACATTTGGCATTTTTTATATCAATTGGTTGCATGCGCTCTTGTGATCTAAACTTTTGTATATTACCGCGGCTATCACTTTCTTGATTATTAGTTGTATTCGAATTCATATAATCATTATTCCTATTTATCTGATTGTTATGATTATTGACATAATTATGATTACAGTTATTTATTCGATACTCATCTCGATAAATTTCGCGCCTGTTTGATTTAGTTGTGCTCGGTTTTTCTTCACTATTTCTCGACACGTTTCTACTAGTAGTTGTATCCGGGTTTTTACTTATTATGCTTCAGTTGTTAGTCTACTCTAATAGCATCTTCGATCACTTGTGTCAAATTAAACTTAATTGTTATTTTTAGCATGCATAAAATATCAGGTGGTAATCCGTTTCTGAATCCTTCAATGATTTTCTGTTCAATTACTATTAACTCGCAGACCGTTAAGACACTTCCGACATCAAACTGTTTTCTACTTACGATGGCATCACGAATCTCCATAATTGGATTTATATAAGATATTCATTTTTAACCCTTTTGCTTATATATCGCATCGAGTTTACCGCGCAAAGTATTTAACGTTTCTGTTGGAGAAAAAATTGGCTTCAATTTGTCTATGAATTTGTCCACGGTCTTAAATTGTATATCTTGCAAAGGTATGCAAATATTATTAGTCATCTTATTTTTAACCAGTTAAAGATATTGCGTTCGAATACCGCCGATACAACGTTCATAAATCAATGTTTTATCAGATATTCCAATCGTTCTGAATTTATGGCTCTAACTTACATATTCGATACCTCACTCTGATTATTTGGTATCATCTAGTAAACAATAAAAATTAATCATTATGTATTTATGAAGGTTTGTATATCGTCAGACTAAGTGCAAATCGAAATTTATTACATAGTCATTTTACAGTACATATGTTGCCCAGTGGGACTTTTTCGCATTGCAATTTTTGTCCAATGGGACTTTATTCGGTAGCATGTTCGTTTTATTTTTTGAACATTACTTCGCTCGTTCGGAGCATCGTAATCCACCCCGCCACCGAAAAATCCGGGAACATTTGAGAAAAAATGCCCCCGAAAATTCCGGACTGACGGGGATTCTAACCCGCGCCCCTTGAGACGTCTTGTTTTAGCAGGCAAGAACCTTAGCCACTAAGACAATGGCGCCACTTATAGCATTCTCATGTCTCGTCTTCTTTGCTGCCATCTCTTGACTATTTTTAAAAGTTGTGAAATAACAACAATTGATTTTGGGTAAACACGTGTCAGTAATAGTGTGCTATTTGTGAGTTAGGAAACTGCAACTTAATAAAACGAATTTGGCAAAATCATCTTCAGTGGTATCAATGTCAGAGCAAACCTCGCAAAGAGACCAACATAGGCAACAAAATCTTTCCCCATTTCCTCACTAGTTGGATAGGCATACTTAATACGTTTTGCGCCATGCGGTTAGTATTTATGTTTTCGTCGGTTACCTTTTAAATCCAATCATTTATTTTGGGGCCTTAGCATGCTAAGTAAATTCTTTAACAACTTGCAGAATCATATAGGTAGCAACTATAATATTAGGGGTTCACTGTTAATTAGCTGGAATCAGCGCAATCAATATCGCCTGACGATCGACCGTACTCTGAACTCTTGCTCTTTAACAGCAATGGTTCAAGATCAAGCTCTGATTTACTAACTCCAAAGCTTTGTAGGAAGCACATTAATTAAAGTAAATTCGGTTTTAGCATTTTATTTCTATACCCGACTCTATTGTACTCTAAAGTTTGAGCACAATCCGTGATCGAAAAAGTTGGTCATCTTTTTGTTAGCATATAAGAGCACAATCTCGTACTTTAATGAGCTAATATTGATTTTTGTATTATAACCTGACAATTGGGAATAGCCATTGATTAATTGACAAAAATCAACACTAGAACACAAAAAACTTTTATTTTTTAAACTATATTTGTACAATTTAAAGGGTCAAATCTTGAAACAAAAAAAAATCAAATTGATTTAATTTAAAAAAATCTTGTAATCCATTTAAAAAAATGAAAATACATATTTGTATAATTAAGAAATAATAACTACTGAATGATTCTTAACACATATATTATGTATGCTTATATATTACACATATGGAATATACCACAGGTTTCCTTGAGAAAAAATCATTCATGCTTCAAATAACTCAGAATCCACTATTCTTCCACTATTTTGATTGAGTATTTATTTCAGTATCATGGAAAAATACTTCTTCTGATAGAGACTTTGTTGTGATCATCATCAATTTCATGCATATCTAACGTATCAGCAAAGCCACTATCATCATGACGGATACATCTTGATGGTGAATAATGAGATAGATGAACCACACCAGTGCTGTAACGAATTTTTTAATATATTAAGTAATCTGATTATAAATTGATTATATATAACTACCAGAAGTACAAAAATATGAAAAATATACATTCTAAAAATAATTTTCTTATTATCTCTTTTTCCAACTCAAAAAGCAATCTTTTTACATGACTTATTAGCTTCACATATTCTTCACATATATATAACAGAATATTGCAATCGACTTTGAACCGTAACTGATTTTAGCCGACATTTGAACAGAAATTTTGTAAAATAGTAACGGTCGGATGGCAATAAAATATACCATTGCCAAACAACCAATATATGATATATCAGATTTTTGGACAATCTTGAGCGTGTTATGGGATTCTGCAGCGAGAAGAAGGCGCGTTAGTGCTTTAAAGATACTCACAATAATGCGTTAAATACCTTTGAAACGGTTAAGAAATCGATTTCTGCTTTATTACATATTTTGATGGAAAATCAACCACAGAATAAGCTTCAAAATGTCTTTTTGTTCTATCTATGATAATTGCATTTTTAAGCAATTAGTGACATGTACTTTGAAATCATTTTTTGCTAATTTTAAAATTTTATAATATCTTAAATTTTACAGCTGAAATAATAAAAACGTGATAAAAATTTTTTAATTATTGCATAATTTGATAAAAAATATATCATCAATTGATCTAAAAAAAGCTTTTTAAGAAGATTTATTTTTATTTTTATTTTGGTAGCTTCACAATGTACTATAATTTTAACTAATCTTTCATTAAGTTTTAAATTTTCTTTCGATTTTTAAAACATTTAAATTCGTACTGTAACGGGGTTAAATTTAATAAACAAATAAATTTAGTCGACAACGACGAACTTGCTCGGGTCCTTTCACGAGCTTCACCGATGCGGCTGAAGTTGTCCGTGTACGTTAGCCACTTATGCAATGATCACTTCGTGCAGTGCCGAGTACCTGCTAGAACGAGTGATTTCACCTTATCACTCGTGAAAATTAATAACAAATTGCCGGTGCTCAGCTTATGTACAGTTGCGTCTGTACCCGCAGAGGCGGCGGTATCCGGCGTCACGAAAAGTCAAGATTCGAGTCTTAATAAAACGCGAACACGAGAGTTAAAGTGAAACTAAAGTAATATATTCTGTAAAATGAGTAGTAACAAATTTACAAATTTACAATACTTGTCGCGCCCACGCCACGAGAGTTGACTCGCGAGAAAACCTCCATCGCGAGGATAAGCGCTCGGTTAGTATTCCGTCGCGTCGCGCTCTTTAAGTCGCGCGCACTAACACACGCTCGCCGCGCTCTTCTTTCTCTCTCTCACATACACGCACACTCGCGACACAGCGCGAAAGAAATACGGTACGTGCTGCAACGGTTTGCAGCGGACGCTCGCGACTCACAAACACACATGCACGTACGTGCCTCGCATACACTACTCTCCACTCAGAGTGGAGAGGAATCGCGCGAAAATACACGAAAGTGCACCGGAGTAAACGACCGCAAGCCCGTGCTCGCGTGTACTCCGGTGTGTATGAAAAAGCCTGCAGGCCTACCTTCAAATTGCGCTCGCTCAGATAAACTCGCTGTGAACAAGTTGGCTGCAGTGGCTTTCCAACGTCAGAAGTCACGCGTCTGTATTGCTTTTTTATCTCGGTAAAAAGCCGGTAACGTTTCTCGTGCTGTGCAGTAACGCGCGCGATCTGCTATCTAGTTAATCTAGAAAATAATTCAAATTTGAATTATTAAATTCGCGTATCGTCACACCCCCCAACCAGTCTCGACGTATTCCTTCCACGAATATGGCGATCGAGAAAACCTAGACGACTACGCGGAATCCTCTGCGTCGCGGTCATCGTCGCTAGAAAACGAGAGAAAGGTCTGGTTGCTGAAATGAAAGCGTTGCTTACGAAAAATTCAAACACTTTATACGAAAACAAAAACAATAACAATAACAAAATCCGTAGGGAGTCACCGCGCTGTCGGTCTCCAAGGGTGATGACCGCACCGGCAGGGGATGGTCCAAGTCCCCTTGGACTGCGCCCGACCTCCCCTATCTTTTAAACCAGGGGTTATTCGAGACGTGGCGCAGGAAATCCGAACACTTCCGGTGATCCCGAACTCCCGGACGGCCACACATGTAGTACCTCCTTGGTGCGCCGCCCGAGAGGGATCCAGTGGCCTTTGCCACTGAAGATCGTACCTCCTTTGGTGCCGGAGAAAGACTCGCCGCTGCAGAGGCTGCCCTGGCTCGAACTCGCCTACCCTCCTCTTCCGCAGCGGAGAGGACACGCCGAACCCGCTGAGCCTCTTGACGGGCAGCGTAGAGGCGCTTACAAGTCTCTTCTTCCTCTCGCCGAGCTGCTTCCTTGGCCACAGCCTCGGCTCGGACGGTCCGCTCGGCCTGTCGGTCCGCCCGCTGGACCTCTACTTTAGAGGCCCATTACCCCGAATAAGCATTAGCCTCAGGGTACCTCGCGTGGAATTCCTCCCACGCGAGGAGAGCGGCCGCCTCATTGCCGCCTTGAAGCTCCGGTAGGATTGCCGGAGGTGCTCCTGGACACGGAGCCAAGCCTGCTCCTCCTCCCCAGGAACAACCTCGACGAAGGCCTCTGGCTGGATATGAGGCCTGCGAAGGGAGGAGGATATGGAGGCCTCCCTTGCCTCCTGGGGAGATGGGGCTGACTGCAGCAGTCTTGCTGCAGCCAGGATCGCCCCTAAGACCTGCTCTGGGGCCACGCCCTGAGGGAAAACGGTCGTCTGCTGGTCGTTCTGCATCTGAAACAGAAAAGATTCGACGATTTACCTCTCACGTCAAGGTGCTAATTCGCAACGCCTTTCGCAGTCGCGCGCGTTCGCTGAGGTGATAAGTCACCGGCGCCGACGGGTTGGGACGTCTTTTTGGACCCATTTGGCCTTCCTCGCAGACGCTTAGGAAGATCAGCGTCCGGAGGTCTTGACAATGGGTCCGCTGATGTCTGTCGCACGACGATTAAATTATTCTTCCGTAGACGACCCCGCTTACGCCTCGCAGTCGCTGTTAGCACACGCGCAGGTGTGCACGCACGCTAGCTCTCGGCTTCATCGGCCTGTGGAGAGGCCTCAGCCACGCTATCATCAGATACACTCTCCATACTTCGCATCCCTCGGCGGTAGTGAGCTATCCAGAGGTTCCACCTCCTGAATAGGATCGTCTTCAGCGTCCTCACCAGAGACGTATGGCTTGAGGTGAATTACATGCACTACCTCATCCATTTGTCCGTCGGCGTTCAGCAGCGTGTAAGTATTACTCCTTAGCCTCCTTACAACAACATGAGGACCAGAAAACTTAGGAGCCAATTTAGATGATACTCCTTGCGCTGCTGAAGATATGACTCGATTTCTTTTCCATACTAAGTCGCCGATGGAGAAAGACAAGTCTCGTCTATTAGCGTTATAGTATCACGCTTGACGCTCTTTTTCTGCGTCTGATCGAGCAGAAGCAACTTCCTGGAGGTGCTTAATACTCTGAAGCTTCCTTGCCCACGCTTCGGCTGCCTTGCGCTCTTCATCTCGCGCAGCAACTGTACCCACTTACCACGGGTTTTTGAGCCAACCAGCTCATCAAATTATACTAGGTTGGGCTTAAAGTACTCCTTTAGAAATTTAATAAAATCAATTTTTAGTTTAATCTTCAAATGAATCACTTTTTCAGTCAATAGATGGCATTTTCCGATTACCCGCAAGTGGCAAGAATACCTGTTGGTTAATATATAAGGCGTGAGCATCTCTATAATTAAATAAATAATTTGCGAGCTAAGATGGCTCGTCTCCGCGAACAATAAATTTATCACGTCCAAAAATTAACCAAACCAAAGTTAAACAAGATACAATTAATCGCGTCAAATGTAATTTATCTGAACTCGGCAGTGCACGGAGCCTCGTGCCGTCGCGCAAGGAGAGGACGGACAAAACACACAATTATTAATCAATAACAAACAATTTTTCTAACAATAAATATCACAATTTATTAATAACTTACGGCGCTCGCAGACGCCCGTCACGCACTCGTCCAAGTCTCTCTCTCTCGTTCTCGAATCTCGTCCAAAGATCGCCGGTAATTCGCCGTCCAGGAAGATGTGGAGAGGTGCCGATGAAGGCACACACTCTCTCACCTTGCTCGCACTTCCACTCGTCGCACAAAAAACTACAAAACCAATGACTCCACGAAACCAAAATCTCTAACAATTAAACTGCGATAAAGGCGCGTGCCGGCGATCAACTGCCGACGGCGCGCGCTTTAGCCCCCGCGACGCGAGCGCGACACACTCACACACACATACATACATGGCTCTCGCAGGAGCCTACACAAAAATCATGAAATATAATATATTATATTTCGGTGTTGCCGATTATATCCAGATGAGTCGCGCCGTTGCCACTCAGCTAGGCCGCGATCCATCGGCTGGTACTCCAAACCTATAACATATGAAACAAGCGTGAGATTCTCCTTCTCATTTCGCTGCCTCTAGGCTTGGAGACACTGCAACAATTATCCGTTACAATGCCCCCTCCTAAACTGTCAATCGTCCCACGATTACCAGTTTATCACCAATGGCAGCAGGAGGAGAAAGAGATGTCCAAACGCCCAAAAAAAAATTTTTACTGTCCAACATCACTGATTGGTTTTTGTCACCAAACAGTCTCCCGATTACTTACCCGTCCAATTACTTCACCCCATCTTAATTATCTGGGGAATCTGTCGCCCTCCACAAAATGGCTAGGGGGAGCCGTTCAGGTAACTCCCGGGTTTCCCGAAGCAGAGCCAGCCACTCACCGGCGACCAGTGGGCTCGCCCCAGGCACTCCCTGTTGAGCACGGGCTACCACAGGCACCGCCGATGGCACCTCGCTAGGCTGCTCTACTTCGCCCACCACCGCTGTTACCGGTTCGACGGAGACTGCAACTTCATTTGTCACAGTCTCGTCGATGGACTCCGCCATCCCCTCTTGGTCTAGCAAATCGTCCTGGAGGAACCGGAGCTCAAGCTGTTAAAGAGCCTCCACCTCAGCTTCCTCGGCTGCCCGCTTCCGTTCCTCAGCCTCCTGCTGACGACGTCTGGCCTCGGCGCAGGTGTTCTCGATGGCCACCCGCCGCTGGTTGTAAGCCGCTACGCCGCCGGGGATCCCTCCTCGGGATCCAGACTCCCGGCTGGTGGAGCGCCGATCCTGAATGGCCTCCCGGCGACGCTTGGCTTCCTCGCGACGGGCTTTCACCTTCGCGCCGGCCTGGCGACCCCTGGTCAACTTCTCTCTCCCGTCCAATTCACTCTCGGACTCGATTGGCCGCGTCAAGTCCCGTGAGGTAGTCGCCACCGGCACTGACGGAGGCCGTGCCACTGTGGTAACGACTGACCCCTCCCTGGAGGGGGTCTCGGCTTCGTTTCCACCATCCGCGAACCCGGCGACCGCGGCGCTCAGCCCGCCACGCGTAATACGCATCAGAACAGCGTGAGCACTGGCTCATCGAAGTGTCCAGTCTCCCACAGTTGTAGCAGAATTCCGCTAATACTGGGGCTGGACACTCTGAGCGGTCATGCCCACAATTCCTGCATGCATAGCACGCGCGGGGAGCCGGGTCGAGTGCCAAGTCGGTCTCTATTGGGCGTAAACCCCCAAAGAGACTTCTTCGGGTCCTCGGCACCGATACTGGGCTCCTATCCGGTTTGGGTCGCGATGGTGGAGACGTGGAGCCCACTGAGTGGCTCTCCTTCGTTCCCCGGTCCAATGGTGGGTCCAAAAGTCCGCAGCGGAACGTTCGAATCGTAGTCGTCCATTGTGAGCTGCCGGCGAGGGTTATTATTTTATTGGAGGTAATCGGGAGGCGGCGGAAGTGGCTTCTTGAAAGTCACATCCGCGTAAGATCGCTTTATATCCAGATGTAACCGAGGGTTGCCCAATGGCACCAAAGCGGTCCAACTCCGCAGGAACCGGGGAAGAGGATGGCGCAGAGTGGTTCGACGCGGCAGCTGCGGAGGCAGTCGCCGCGGGTACCTTACCATCCCTCGCCCTCCCCTCACGAGCTCCTTTGGCGGACGACTCCGGCAGGTTAGCGCGTGCAGATGCTCGCGCTCTTGCCTGCCTTCTCACCACCACGGTTCAATCGTCGTCCAAGAGATTGTCCAACTCCTCCACTTCCTTGCTGGCGTCCAATTCGAGGTCCTCGATGTCATCGATCAACTGGAGGAAGCCTTCGGTGTGGATGCGCTGGAGGCGGCATCCACGGTCGTTTTTGGCAGCTGCTCGAGCTTGCCTAAGGCCTGGACAGGCGAAGCGATGAGAACGGGAGCCGGGATCTCAGGCACGGCCCAGTCCATGGGCATGACTTGGCTCGTCGCACCAGTGGATTGCTCCATAGGTTCGGTGACAACTCGGTCAGCGGCGAGCCGCTGGGCGTGTTGCCACGCCAGCTCCCTATCCACGGCTCTACCCGCCATGGCCTGCTCGCTGGTCCCGGCAAGATCAGCGTTAGATCCAGCCGAACCTTGTGGCCTGGCATCGTCACCGTTGCCGACCCAATCCATTTTTCCCTGCAAATAATACCAAAAGAAAAATCAATCATCGAGTCCCCATGTTAATTCCCGTCACCAACCGACACATTTATAATACGTCCAACGACACTACCGCCACCTGTCCAATAACATGCTCCAACATTACAATTTACTCTTCAGCCGTGGAGGAATATATCTCTTCAGGTCTGAGAC
>JAPYZA010005182.1:0-12496 GCA_030522685.1 Eupelmus azureus
TACACGGGATTTTTGGGCAAAATATGTTAACAGAATCTGCCCACTGAACATAAAATTTAGGAATTTCTGGGCAAATTATAGTGAAATTTTCTACCAGGGGTGGTAGAGAAGAAAATAGGAAGACATACAGTACCGTTTAAAAGTTTGGAAAAATGTTTCTTCAAGTAAATATAAAGAAACGTATATCTCTGTAAGTGTATGTAACTTTAAAAAGAATATTAAAGTTTTCATCTTCTTCAAAATGATCTAAAATTTTTTATCATTAATTTGTTGATTTAGCAAAACAAAAAACTACACGTGATAGAAATAAATTATACAGGTTTTTTAAAAAAAATTACATTAGCTTAAACGGTCTCATTTTCTAAATTGCTTCAATAATTTTTCCTTAAATAACTAACGTATAAAAAATATTTTTTCAAAATTATGAAGCAAATGAAATTATCTATAATTTTCATTTTTTTTATCGTTGAAGTTTAATACATGCGTATTTAAATATAAAAAATAACTATACTTTAAAAGTTATTGGGGAGAATAACTATGTACGTTATTAAATTGACATAAAACAATATGTATAATCGAATTAACATACATTTTATTAATCATTATTGTGCTTTGAGAGCTAGAATAATAAGTATAAGCCTTAATAAGTAATAATTTTCTTATATCTTTCTTATTATATAAATTTCTTTAGCCGGTGTTTGATGTACACCAAGTTTTCAATATTTTTTACTTATGCCTTTATTCTTCAATACGACCTTGTCCCATTTCCCTCCATTTAATATTTTTATGTAAAGTTAACCATAACCACTTAACCAATTTTAGATCTCAGAAGAGTAAATTGAAGAATAAAAAAACCCACAAATAGCTTGTGTGAAGTTTTCTGGACAAACAGATATATAATCAGTTGAAGATTTAAATAAAGCTAATATCATAAAACTCACTGTTTTAGTCCATTTAAAAATATATTTTGTTTGCTAACTTCCCTTTTAACGCTTTTACTGCTCATTGTTAACGTTATTAACGTTATCTAAACGATGACTTTCCAATTTTTAAATCTTTAAATATACAATCTATGCTATAAAAAATTGTCTTCGTTGTTTTTTTCTATAGGTGCACTCCAATCTAAATTTTGCGTTATATCAAATTTAAATATTTTTACGTTTAGTGCTTTATAACTTTGATCAATAAATTAATTTTAAATTTTAAAAAATTAAATAAAAATTGTAAAAAATCTACAAAATTCATTTATTGAATTGTTTTTTACTAAGATGCAATATAATCGGTTAGCGATTTAAAAAAAGCTAATTTAATTATTTAATGTCTTGTTTTTGGCTTCGTGAAAATCGGTTCCGTTTTTTAAGTTTGAATCTACTAAGCGACGTTTAATGGAGTTCTTTAAGTTAACTCACTCTGAGTAAGATGTAATTCAACTCGGAAGAGGAACGACTTTTAAGACTAATTGAAATACTCCATTATTCCTCAAACTTCGTTATTCTCCATTTTTCCATATATACAAAACAAACTAGTGCAGTATCGTCTATATTATCTGTATCTCATATAAGAGAAGTTTCTCGAAAGTCACTCTATGGAAGAAAAATTTATATTTATAGATATTTTGCTTTACATTTCTCTGGTGCTCATTTTTAGCTTTTATATATTTAAAATTCAGGCATTGGTCAGAAAACAGGCACGTAGACTATTTAATTTACATCTTATATGTGCCCATTTACAAAAACTTTTCAATTATATTAACTCTGAAAATATTATGTTTCTATTTACAATTAATCTTTTGTTTATTTGTTTATTATTATTAACCACCGGAATCATAGAAATAAGAATGAGTTTATTGTTCGTGTGGTGGAAGTTTAAAAAATACAAAGACTTTGTTGATCGGCGCGAACTATCCGCTTATTACTTTTCGCTGACGTTTCGGACGTTGTTAGTTGAGAAGGGACGTAACTAACACGTCCAAAACGTCGGCAAAATAACTAACCGAACAGTTCCCGGCGAGCAACAAAGTATTTTCATTTTTTAAATAAAAAAATTCCATCATCACAATTAGCGCCCATTTAATTTTCCACTCGCGAGCAAACAATCGCCACCTCCTCGATCACCAAACCCCCCGCGTAGCTTCGCGGCAACGTCCCTATATCCAACCCACTCCACTTTATCAGGTCAGCAACCTCACACCATCCACACTCACGTTCCCCAGCTTAATTATTCAGTAATCCAGTGCCACAAGCAACAAGAAAAAACCCTTACCAATTGACCCCGCATCAGCTCGCCAATACACTCATCTCAAACATACTTTCTTACCAATACACACTCACAATGCACCATCTGTATTACGCCACTGCTAAGCGCTCGCCGCGGAAGAGCTTTCCCCGCTAATTCGATAGTCGAAAGGCGCGATAAGGCCGGGCGAGCGTTTTAATTACGATGCTTCTTAGCATTGTCGCGCAGCGAGCCAGTGGTAGGGATGCTTGAGCCGAGCGCGCCGTATCTCGCTGAAGAAGCTGCGGGAGAGCTGGGACGATATAGTCGTGAGTGACAAGCCGATCGTTGGGGGCCCTACATTTCGGACTCTCAAACCGGACGAGGATGGCGGAGGTGGACTGCGAGCAGGAGACTAGTACCCTTAATTTTAAGGGGGCTGCTCGGCCGAGAGAGCCAGTTGCGTAAATTTTTGATTGATTTTGGGGATTGTTTGGGAGAGGATTGATTTGTTGGTAATAGTGGCGGTGGTTTTATTTTGCGTTGACGGTTGCTGGTTTTTGGAACGTGGAGAGAGGTGGTTATGTGATTTGTTTGTGCTTTAAGAGACGTCGTGTGTGTTAATTTTCGAAATCGGTGAATATTGTTTATGTTGGCTGGGAGAATGAGCTGTAGAGAATATGGATAAATATGATTAAAAGTTTGATACAACTGAGTCATTAATTTACTTCGTTCGTAAAGAATTATAGACTTCTTTTCCGCGCCGTTATCGAAGGTTTTAATAAACAAACAGAGCATTAATCAAATTGATAAAAATATATCATTCCACTTTTCTCACTTACAAAAATAATTAAATAGAAAAGAAAAGCATTTATCAAGCTAATGATAGAAATGAAATTGCATCGGCAAAAACACGCGTAACTTATAGTTTCGTAAGACTGAAATAATCGATCATAATAACACAATAAGCAATAAATATCTAGTGAATAAGTGCAAGTGTTAAATTAATAATGTGTTTAGCCGAAAGGTGGATGGACGACGATCGGCGGGGACTGTCCACTGCTCAGGGATTACCTGGCGACCAAAGAAGGCACCGGCTGGGCGATATGCAAAATTTTCCTCTCCTTCGTAAGGGGCTTTGCCCAGGTAATGTTGAATCAGTGGGTTATGTGATAAATTGAGTTGAATTATATAAGAATTCTTTGTGTCTTGAAAAAAGTGTAACGTAATATTTGGGCAAAAAAATTATAATGAAATCTAGTTTGAAGTTACAATAAAACAAAATTAAAACGTAGTAAAATTCTTGCTTTAGATACAAGATCTTTGATATGCTTTGAATTTTTGTTAAAGATACTTTTAGTTAAAATTTATAGTAAAATTATGGTAAAAATTGTCGGCGCTTGTGTAAAATGGCATAGAAAAAAAATACTCGAAACATATGAGTTATTATAAAAGTATTATTAAAACTTGAAACTTATTATGGAATAAATTTTTCTTCAGATTAATAAAATTTATTCGAATCAAATAATGTTTATATAATACCATTTTTATAACGATTTATTCGATAATAGTAAAGTTTTTACTGCTGTATAAGTAATGTATTTCTTTTTATGCAAAAGTTTAATTGCGTAAGTAAATAATGAAGTTGAAAAAAAATTCAACATATTAAAAAAAAAATTTTTATTTGATAAACTTAAAATTATATTTAATTGCTTTTTATCAACAGATCTTAAAATCTATGCTAGTATTAGGTATATTAAAAAATATTTATGAAGGGTCGTAGATGTTATCAGTGGATTTCAAATGGATTTTCTCAATTTAGCTTCTTTATAACCGCAATTGTTATGACGTTTTTGATGAATAAAATATTCTGATTACTTTTCAATAGAGGGATGGAATTAAACTTTTTGTCAAGATATAATATTATTGTAAACATTTGTTTGATTCTTCTTCTATAAATTGATAATATTTAAAATAATAAATTTTAATGCAAAATAAAGTATTATTTCTAACAACACTTTTTGTTCTATCCGTACGATAATTCTAGTAAAAAATTATCCGTGTGGTCAAGTGGATAAGTGTACAATCTTAGCTACCGTATAAACAAAGCTTAAGATATTTCAAAACCAAATTTTTCTTATCAATAGGCACTCGTTTCGATAGATACTCTGAAGTATTCAGTTTAATCAAAATTATTAACTCTTTGATTTAAGAACAAACATGCTTATCTTTCGTAAATGACCAATAATATTTAATTTATATTTTAGTTTAATCAATTTATTCAATATTTATAACTGCAATATCTGCAAAATTATTTTTTTTATAATTTGTTTCCAATATAGAGAACTCTATTTGTAACTTTGATCATGTGTACATGGAAATTAAAAAAAAATAGTAAAATTAAAAATGCGAAAAATTACCTTTGACAAGCACATACGTAAGTAAGTGATATAATAGAACTCTTTTAATCACCTTTGACTATGGGTATCTTATATAAAATTAGTTATTCAAGTTTAAATCCAATCTTATTAATTTTTCAGACTAGTTTTGCAAACAACCCAATTACTGGTATAATTCTCATGGTCAGCTTAGCTACGGTTGCACCAGGTACATTCGTAGCCTGCTCAGCTACAGGCTTTCTCGGACATTTAATATCGATGGTAAGCATTTAAAAATGAGACATAACAATTTTCTTCCTTTTTCACTTAATTGATACCCATTAACATATGAATAAACAATTCACTACAAAATTAATAGTTAGATAAATGGCAATTTTGAAATTTGCTACTTATTATTCATTGTAATAATCACGCGATTAACAAGAGCACTAATAGTATAAAATCATGAAAATACAATAAATAGCCCTTGTTTGAATTTGTATTAGATTTCTTATTGTGAGTAAAGTAAAGTTAATATCAAATGTTGTGCACATTTTCTAGATTTTTATTGAAATGACGGAATGTGCTTTTATTTATGAGATTAAAAATACACTGGAAGCATAGCTTTCTTAGCTTCCCTATAAATATCAGATGCAATTAATGCTATGAGTAGATGCACAAATTTATATAAGTTAAAACAAAGTCAAGGT
The DNA here is from genome assembly GCA_030522685.1 of Eupelmus azureus. Taxonomy (NCBI): domain Eukaryota; kingdom Metazoa; phylum Arthropoda; class Insecta; order Hymenoptera; family Eupelmidae; genus Eupelmus; species Eupelmus azureus. The sequence goes on from JAPYZA010005182.1 coordinate 5,303, forward strand.
TTTGTCTAATTATTATTTAAAAATATTTAAAAATATTTAGTCAATAATTTTTAAGGAAACCATTTTCTGCACTACATCCATTGATAAATTATAATATAAGATATAAGATATAATCTAATTATTGCACAATTTAGTACAAACAGTAATACAACTCGTAAAATACAATAGCAGATTAGTGGCAATTAGGCGACGACATTTTTATACCATTAATACTACTAATATACTATACCCATATATTTACTATAACGATTAATTATAAATTCAATAAATAAAAGTGACGTATTTATTTCAAACGAATGTAGCTTATTTTGCAAATATGACTTTTATTATTGAAATTCTACTAAAAAACATTTTTTTTAAATAATAAATCACTAGTAGAAACACATTTTATTTTTAGATAAAAATCATCGTGTGAAGCTTGACTTTATTTTACATAAACAGATCTGATGAAAGAATTCGAGATGCTGTTTCAAATTAAAAAATTATGGAATCGGTTTAATCGTGAATTAATTTAAAAACAAAGATTTCTTTATATTATGAATATTTTTTATAGAAAAGTAGAACTTATTTGTATCTACAACTTACAAAAGTACATTTATTATTTATCCGAACAAAAATATAAATTTAACAAATTTTTATTCCTATTTAAATATTTCGAATGTTTGACATCAGGTTTTAAACTTTTCATTCTCATACAATGCCTTCTAACTACTATGAAATTTATCGCATAATTCTGTGAAGTGTACTTAATTTATTTACAGTCATTGAGGGAACCTACGGTAAACGTTGATAATGGATTGACCGTTTTTAACCCTCTTATTTTCGGCGCAGTATCATATTACTTTGTACCTATAGTGTATGGAGGATTTGATGGCTTCAGTACATTAATGATGCTTTTATGCGTTATTTTCATGTAAGATAAAAAATTCTAGACTTATATAACAATTTTTACTTATGGTACGGAATGATATTAAACATTAATTTTTTATTTATTAATTTTATTTTATTGTTATTATTTCCACTTTAAATTTGTAACAATTACCAAAGTGTTTAAGGTTCTTGTCAAGGACGCTCTTTCGCAAAATCAAAAGTCAACATTTTTGGATAAAACTAAAGTATTTTGTTTATAGGATCTATACGATAATCTCCGCAAAATATTAGAGATGTCTGTAACTCTTATGGCAGCATACGTTTTTATTTTATACATTTTCATATTTTTCATAGTTTTGCCCAATAGATTTTGGTAAACAATATAGATAGATATATATATTCTATAAACTATAAGGAAACTAAACCTGTTTAGAAAAACTGGGGTTGTCGAAGGTTTGAAAAAGTTATTTAACGTTAATCTTAAAAAAGCATTGGAATATGTGTAATTCAAAAATGTTCTTTAGTTCTCAATTTAAATAATATTTGTTATTTATAAGTGTTTTGCAACAGTTTACGAAGTAATCAATAAATAATTGCCTTTATATACCCTTTTAATAACTTTATATGAAAAAATATTTCTATTAGTATGTGGGACCCTTCGAGGCACCCTTTATTTTCACCCCTTAGCGAAAGAGCGTCCTTAAGAATAACATATCACTTTACTCATGACTAAAATCTGATATACAAAATTTTAAAGGTTTTTATTTAATTGCAGAGCATATTTTTGGAGGGCGTGCAATAATGGTTGTATACCATGTTTAACAATGCCATTCAACGTAGCGGAACTTATTTTACTTTTTACATTAAAAGATGCTCGTCGTCGCCAAGTATTATCTTCATTTGAAAATGGATCATTTTCAAATATGGTGAGTTTTATGTATTAATTTACGATCATCCCGAATATAAAATTTACGAGATTGGCCTTTATATTATTATTTATATGTCGATTATAATGATGACGATGACAATGAAACATTAATCACAATATTTTAATAAAGAAAATTTATACTAATATTTTAAAAAATTAAGAAGATAATTTATTGTTGAAACAAAAAATACTTTTTTGATAACTTTTATTTTAAGAACCTATTACAAATATTTTTGTTATAAACAGACATGCGTTTAATTAAAAATAGTTAGCTTTACATACATACAAACTTATAAAATAATTCTTGTCAACAGAATCCAAATGAATTAAAATGCATTTAAAAATCCTTTTACCGACACACGTTATAACTAGGTGACCCAAAATTTCTTTTAAACAATTCACTGAAAAGAAATCACTGCTGTTTTTAAAGCGGCTTTTAAATAATAGCGTCTCCAACTTTCAAAGATAAAGGGATTCCATTTAAATTTTCGTTTACCTAGCATTTTGTTTCTAAATGTATATTTATGGAAATTTTGTTTCCACTCATAACTCAAAGAAAAAATTGAATTTTTTTTTACAATGCTATATGCATTTTTGTGTATTTTTACGTATATAATATAAATATGTACATGTAAACTGGAACTACAAATGATAAAAGCTATATCTATTTATGAAATTAATCATAAAATCTGATATTTCTTAAATAATATAGCTTTTATAATTTCAAGTTCTTCAAAATTCGTAATTATATAATGTAAAAATATACTTTTCTTTATGGTAAATAAAACACCAAAAATTTTGAAATAAATGATATGTTATTCTTTTTTAAATCTAATTCATCGTTAAAATTAAACTATTAAATCATCAGTTTTACTAAATTTTATATAAGACTCATGCTTATAAAACTTTAATAACAATATTTTTATACTTTTAAATATAAAATTCGAGACTAAATATTTATTAATATAATAGATAGTAAATTACGAAATATGTTCTGATGATCAAAGAAAGTCTTTCATTTTGTCTTAGACATATACAATCCCTCTCCTTTTTTAATCACAATATACACAACCTCACGTGCAATATAAATTCTCGTGCCAAGAAATCATTAAAAAGAAAATTAACAACGCCTTTCTTCTCGCACTAATTTAACGTCCGTGAAAAACGACTAAAACTTTTTTTTTGACAACACTTTTTACAGAAAAGTGAAGAAGAAATGCTCCGAAGTTTTTTCTTTTCCTAAAATGATTGTGTAAGAATATTATGCCTAGAAATTTTGAATTTCTATTTTATCGTAATATTTTACAATGAAATATGTTTAGCCTAAAAATAATACTGTCTTTTTTCAAGATTGAACCGTACTTTATTTATTGGAAACTTTAATAAATCATTTTTCTAAGTGTTTATTCAATTTCAATTTTATAATTACAAGTTTAAAATTCAAAGTTTGTACGCATATTACGTTATGTGTAATATGCGTACAACTTGTGAATTTTTAATTAATTTTACTAATAATTTTTGTTGTCGCTACACACTTATATTTTTTAAGTCCTCGCGATGTTATCAAAATACTGAACCATGAAAAAGTATTTAAAACTCTGTTTCTTACTGTTTTCAGAATGAACCTTAGTAGAAAATTAACCAGAACTCGGCCAAATGTGATATTTTATTTAGCATATCTGGCCAGATTCTGGTTAATTTTTTACTAGGGAACTATTTTGTATAATTATAAAATTGAAACTCTGAAATAACTTTCTTTATTTTATAGTGTACGGGATCCAATTTCAATCTTATTCATATAAATTTTTTAAAAGTATTATAAACTATATTATTTTAAAGTTATATGGAATAATTAATTATGCGAATTTGATTAAAAGCAGCTTATACAGAACTTTATACGATACTGTTATCATTTCAAAGTTACCATATTATTACTAAAACGTTAAAAACTTAGTTTTAAAAGTAATGATACTTTTACATATGCGCCAATTTGAAAGTTTCTTTAGTCTACTTTATGACTAAGATTATTGTCATTGGTTTGATTATAATTAAGTTTTATATCATCAACGTATAGCATATTTTAAAACTTATTCGTTATTTATTTTGAAAAATTTAAGACAAGGAATAAATTATAATTCATAAATACTATATTTAAATAAAAGATTTTTTTTAAGTTATTTGAAATTGTTAATTTTGTAACCACATCAAAATAAATATATCATAATATGATCATAAAATAAACATAATTTATTTAGATAGATATTATAAATATAAATGAAGGCTGCGCCTATTATGTAGGTATTAAAGATTTCTATTTCATACATAGCAAATTATAGTACATCTAAAATAAGTTACAAACAGTAAAAAAATAAAAATATAGGAAAACTTCCTCATTTATTGATTATACCTAGATGAAAAAAAACAAATATTGATCGTTCTGCATTTATTTAATTCTTAAATTCTTATAATGTTTGATTATCATAGATACAGCATTTTTGACCCTTTTAACAGATTACACTACGAACGATCATCAAAATTTACTATTTACACGTTTAATTGCGCCAATCCTATTGTCTACAAACTCTTCCACAAAAAATACAACTACCGATGCACCCAATTAATTACCAGCAAAAACAAAACCAAAACCAAAAAACCAACTCAACAACATCTCTCCACTCTCCACCCATCAACACCCCCACACAAACCAATCGTTAAAACCAACAAACCAGCTCCATTTATCCTCCACCCACGCAGCCCCGCCAAGCTACTCCCAGCCCTTCGCAAACTTTAACCGATCGAGCTTATTTCCCCTGCGCTCGCGAATTCATAAACGCCAGCTGCGTTACAAGTTCGCCTCGCCTCCTTTTTCCAGGACAATGGGGCGGCGATAGCTGCGGTGACGGAGCGCATTGTCGAGAACGCGACACTTGTCATCAACAGCACCGGCGCAGCCAGCAGCCTCGACTGGGGAATGGTAAGGATACGAAGCGCATTGTTGTTTTCTCGCTGTTCTCGCCGTGGTGATATCGCCGCCACTCGCCCGTGCGTATATATGCCTTCTCATCGATCTGCGTCTGGGAGTGCTTTTTGCGATGTTTTTGAGGGAAAGTGGTGATGTTGGATATCTCGCGCTATCTTGGGGTTGGAGGGATAGGTTTTAGGGTAGTTTTTGAATGTTGGTTGAGGAATGGGTGGATTCCGGTTTTAGTGGTGGTGTTTTATTGTGACGTTTTGGGAGTTTTGGATGATGGACGCTTTCGTTTGTGTGTGTGCGTTTAGAATTTTTAATTTTTTTCAGAGAGATTTTTATGTGGAAAACAGGGTTTGGGAAAGAGAGAGAACAATGTGATTTATGTGACTTGTTAAACTGGCCTCGCGGAGTTATGAGACGTTTTTGATTAATAGTTTAATATTCTGCTTTTGAAAAGGCCGAAACTTTCTCATCCGCGCTAGAGTTAACCGTATGGGAAACTCATAAACGGCCGTCAAGTTGGAGATAAGCCGTTTTAAGCTGAGGGTTAATTTGTCTCTTGATTCATAAGATACAACGTTGCTCTTAACGAAGACTAGTGCATTTCAAAAACTGCAAGTACTTAAATTGTTATTCAGAGTTTTAGAATAAAACGAATTTATTTAGAACCTACTTGAGCGCCCGGACTCGATAACTCGCCGAGCATTCAAACAATTATAATTAATTTTTATCTCAGAAATTACTGATTAGATTAAAAAATTTGTAATGCATATAATATTTATCTATAGAGTAGCTCTACATGAATATATTTTTTGTTAGATAATATTTTTATCCGTGATGGAGCATTCGATGATTATAAAATTAATTTGCCAAAGATACCATATATATTTAAATTGACAAGGGATAAGGGATAATTTTTTAAATATAGTGGCTTTTGTTAATCGAAAATACGGAAAATACGTAAAATTAGATACACGCTTCACTGAAAATTTACAGTTTAATATTTAGAAGGCCTTGGCCATTCATCCGACTGAAATTCAATACATACCGAATTCACATTCCACCATCAAATATTTAATTATAAAATATCGATATTTCCAGGTAGTACGTGGATCCGTAGTTTCAGCCTCGCAATTATTTGTAACCGATAGTGTGGCTTTAGGTGCTATCGTACACTTGGCAGTTTTAATCTACTCACCTATCACCAGTCTTTTTGGTTACCTTGGATCACTAATCGCTTCGCTTGTTGGTATGTGCAATGTTTTATCGGGGACTTGATGAATATTATTACGCAGGGTGTGATATGGATTAATCAAATAATATTAACTTCCTAAATTTAAAAAAAAAAAAAAAAAAAAAAAACTTTAGCACTGCAACACATGATGTTTCTAGTACAAAGACTTAGGTATATATATATAAAGATAATAATAACATTTGCGAAATTGATTACCTTTCCAGCCCTTCAAGTTGGCGCCCCGTACGAGACCGTCTACGCCGGTTTATGGGGCTTTAATGGCTACCTCACGGCCGCAAGTTTAGGAGGTAGTTTCCTAGTAGTCAATGGCCAGGTGACGGTTGCCACTCTTGTAGCCATTATTCTTACCGCGCTAATGCAGCACGTACTACAAATCATTTTCGCACCGGTAAATAACACTGTACCTAAACCATTTATTTTAAGGTATTGCGTTTGAAAAAAAAGAAAAAAAAAATTAAAGTGAAATTGAAAAAGGACTTAGAAGCGATGAATATTCTAGTTTAAAAAAAGATTTATCACCGCGAATTTATTTTACATACTTTTGTTTACTTTTTCAGACAGGTCTGCCCGTAGGCACAATTCCATTCGTCCTGACAACTTGGTTATTTATAGGACTTGGTAAATCATCGCAAGGAGCATTTTTCTACCCCGTCACAATGTCTTCTCCAGAAGGACAGCGTCGAGAATATTTATCAAATCGTCGGACTGCAAAGCTGGAAAAAGTAAAAGATATTATTGGAGTTTAAAATTTAAGCATATAACACGTTAAGCTACACTTGTTCTTTTTAATACTTAAAATTATTACTATTTTCTAAATAAATATTACACGAAACACAAAATTTCCTTAAGAGGGCCAGCCTGAGTTAAAATCACTGAAAATAAATAAAACATTTATTAATATTTAAAGTAGTATACTATAGCTTTTATTAATATACCGTGAATTTTGACTATTTTACTCACTTACCACGGGTTTTCTAGGCAACCAGCTCATCAATTTTTACCAGGTTGGGCTTAAAATACTCCTTTAGAGTACCACTATAGAATGAATGGATTACTCTTTTGAAAAAAACGTAACAAATAATTATTAGAGACACTTATGTGCGTAGATTTCACTTTTAAATAATTTATTATTAAAATTTTGCACATAAGAGTCTCTAATAATTATTTGTT
>JAPYZA010005183.1:0-19439 GCA_030522685.1 Eupelmus azureus
TCTGCGGGGAATAAAAATTTTGTAGGGAATAAAATCAACTTTTACTCCCTCTGGAGAGGTCCATAAAGGGAACTTTATAGGTGGTTAGGGTGAAAAAAACATTTTCATCCTAGTTTCAAAAATTATTAAATACAATAATTAAATACAAAAATTTTACCCAGGCGATAAAATCTTTATCCAATAATTATTAATTATATAAATAGATTCTGTTGAGCGTTACGAATTATCCAAGTTTTAAGACATATTGCCAATGTTTCAAACGTTTTTCTTTGTTACATCTCTCATTCAAATATCTTAAATATGAACAGATAAGTCATCTCGGTTTCATCTGACTCGTCTATTTATTTTTAAACTGCCTCAAAGATAGTTCATGATAATTAACAGTATCTATTTATTTAATTTACACTACCAAATCAACAATTAAATCAATCAATCATTTGACTGAAAACATATTAATTATTGTAAAATACTTTTTTCGGTAGGGGTAGTTCTTATTTCAATCTTTGGTCAAAGTTAAATTCTGTACTTTGTTTTTTTATTTATTTTTCACGATATAATACAAAATTTGAACTAAATATTTGGCTTGTATAAGAGCCGAAATGCTAATATCTTTATTGGTTTCAGTTCAATGTTGCCTTTGTTTTAAACCATATATTTTATTGTCAAACCTTTAAGTGTGTTAACGAAAAATCTATTAAAAACTGATTCCTAAATCAACTCTATCGAGAATCGTCTTACTTAAGTAAAGTATTAGCAACAATTTTAACATCGAGGCACAATCAAGTAAAATAAATTAAAATTATTAATGATTAAAGAGTGAATCCTATAGCATCCGTAAATAGATAAGTGATACATAAATAGAATAAAAATATAATAACAACGGACTTATATTTAATATTTTCTCTAATTTGATTTAAGTACATTGACCCTACATAATCAATTCGGTTATTTGTGATTAAAAAGTAATAGTAAACTTTGAAAATAATGAAAATTGAAAAAAAAGAATTAAAATATATTAGTTTTGATTAGTAGTCGTTACTGATATTAAGGTGTTGTGACGCTAATAGTAAGAAGTTTAGAATTTAAAGAGGAAGTTATCTACACATATTTTGAGTCGACATCATACGTTAAGTGAGTATTGTTATGCGAGTATAAAGATTTCTGTTTCATCAGTTTTTCTCGTTTTTTCTAATTTTCAGCGATTTTTTTCGATAATTATATAAAAATATAAACTTCTTTCCGTATCAATTCGAGAATAAAGCTCAATACGAGAAAAAAAGTTCATTATTAACTCTTGTGATTACTGCCATCGCTTGGGCAGTGAAATCTTTCGACTTTATTTCTATATTGCATAGTGTGCAATTGTGCCTCAATGATAAAATAGTTTGTCTGGTCAATCATCGAATGATTGAAAATATTACAGCATTGTTGTTTCATGTCTGGAAGATATTGGTCTTATTTAATTAATAAATATTTATTTAATTCCTATTTAACTCCTTCAGTGACCTTTTATTAATAATAACGCTGACTAAGGTAAAGACATCAGTTGTATCCCCCCAAATATATTACAAAAACTGATTATTGAACATTTCAATGCACTTAAAAACTGAATAATCGAGAAAAACACAGTGACTGTCGCATTGAAACTACTCTAATAACTGAAAGCACCTCGACAGATCTCACTAGAAGTTTGCACGCGAAAGACATTTTAGGCCAAATACTGAGGGTGAATTTTTTCGTGTTCTCGTAGGTGGTGCCGATGCTTAAATCGTTTCATGCAGTGAGCACATTGGAAGCTGGGTAGAGTGCCGCATTCAAACTTAAGGTGTCTCGCCAAAGTGTACTTATGGGTGTAGCGTCGACCACAACGTAAGCAGCTGAACGGTAATGCTGCTTCCTCAAACGAGACGTTGCTGATATTATTCAGCTGTGGAAACCAGTCTGAAACAGAAATAAAATAAAGCCATGGTTAGATGATCTTGAAAAGTATCCAGTGTGTTGGTAAGGAAGCAACACAATAGAAAACAAAGACGTAACCTTTGTATTTCAGTATTTTATTTAATAAGTACACTGTGATACAATAATGAGACTTACGTCTGTTGATCTGAGAGAGTAATTGAAACAATTTTATTAAATTTTAAGTTAGTCTGTATGGTGTTTATATACGTATTACACTATCATAGATATTATATATATGTATATCATAGATATTACATATATATAGAGCTTGAGGTTTAAGAATTATTACGATCTAGAAACACAAATGCAATGCTAACTTAAATATATCGAGCAATTCGAAGTTATTATAAATTCAAATAGTACTGTTTTTTTAATATTATTAGACATTATTAATGGTTCTGACTTTATTTTTTTAAACTGCGTTGAGAACGATAACCATCCCAGTCTTTTGCATTATTTAGTGAATTTCCGAATGCACTAAAAACATCTTTTTCAGTGATTGGATCTCCATGATTGTTTTTATGCCTTTTTACCAAAACATCTGAAAAAGTAAAATATTAATAAAAAAAGTGCATCTAACATTCATATGTGAATAGTATTAAATCGAGTTACCTAAAGTACACTTGCAAAATGTTGTATCCTTCAAAACAAGTTTATCCATCATTCTCTTTTGTACCGTTAGTTTTAAAACTACTGATCGTGCCAGAAACTTTCTGAGTATGTTTGTTGTACTTTTCGAAACTATATTTTGTTTATCGATTAGAGTGGGTAACATTGCAGTCTGTAAAATTTTAACAATGTAAAATATATGAAATTTTACTTAAAATTTAAATAATTTTTCTATCCAAGCTCATCATTATTGAAAAATTATTCAAATTTGATTCTTAAAAAATTTTATCTACTTACAAAATCTCGTCGGATGTTCTCATCGTTTTTGAGTCTATCATCGAACTCCAAAAAGTCGTGCATATCTGGGATGGGCAACTGAATTCCATACTTGTCCATAAACGGGCCTTCGAAGGCCACTGATGAATTGTTTTTATCCTCCTTTAGGTTATCTGGAGCAGCCGGAAGCACGGATTTACTGTCACGTTGGCTCTCTGACATAAGCTTCAGACTGTCGTTCATCTCTTGCAATAAAGTCATGAGAGCTACAAATTCTAAAAATAAAAATCATAGAGATAGAGTTAGTCGAATCATCAAAACAATATGGCAGTTGTATGATGTGCCTAAAATCTTATTTTGTTGTTAAACGCGATTTTTGTAATTTCTTTTTTAATGAATTAATATAAAAAACTGGAAAACTTCTAAGCAATCGTAGAGGGAAAAGAAAAGCTACTAGGTTACGGGAATAAATAAATATATAACAGATAACACTCTAAATAAATGATATTCGCTAACACTATGAGTACAACGATTTGATCATGTAAAATAATTATTAATCATATATAATCAAATTATAAGTTTCAAATAGATAGTCATTCTTATGACAATAAGATTAACAATTTTTATTTTTACAAAATTTTTTAACAAATTTTTTTCTTTCTCTTTTCATAGTATTTAGTTTATTTCTTAGAGCGTATCTCGTTATCTTAATAATACCTTAATAATAATGTGCGACTTTACACCCTTAGTGATAATGAACTATTAATTGTTAAAATATTTTTTACCGTTCTAAAAATTTGGCCATTTTTCTCTTATAAAACTTTATTTATGCTCTTTAAGCTCTTTAGCTTCTGGCAATATTTACGTAGAAAAAATTTTAAAATACAAATGGTACACCTTCACTCATTAACGTATATTTTAATAATGATAAAAGTTACAACAAACAGAACATGTTTTATTATATATTCATCTTCATAATATACATTTTTATATCGAAATTTTACTTGATTCAAGAACGTTAAATATACATGGTAAACTGTAAAACAAAGATACAAGTACATTCGAATATTAGTTTTTTCATTTTTTGAATCAAATGTATGAGTTGTCATAAAAAAGTTGATGATAAACTTCCATTTTTCTATTATTATTTATAGTTATTTTTATTATTTTTCAAGCTCTAATAATCCTGACTCCCCCGCTTCCCACAGAAACTCAAATTTTTGACTCCAAAAGTAACAAAAAAATTTGGTTGGATGGATGTATCGATATCTTTAATATAATCTACAAAATGAATATGTCATTGACTATTCTTTACTTTAAATACTTGTAGGCTACAAAAAAAGTAAAGTCCAATGATTTTTAAAATCGTCAATCTGCATAAATAAGGTACTTATTATAAGTTATACCTTTTAACCTATTATATTGTTTAATAATAAAATATCATATCGTTAATAATATATCGTTACTGTTTAACGTTGGTCATTCTTCCAAAATTGAATAACTGCCCATCCGACAACTGAACAACAATCATTAATGACAATCAGACAATCAGAGTTATCAAATTTTTGATCCAACCAATCGACATTCCAAAAAGTTCATTTACTTTATTTTCTCAAAAACACTATTATCGCAAATTAGCACTTAAAATTTCTATTTCCCAATTATTATGTCTTCATTGTTATCCGGCTCCCTATTGTTCGGATCGTCGTTGATGCCATGCTTTGCGGTGTTATGATTGGTGAGCTCGTAACGTCTGTAGAAGCTGCGTCGGCAAAGTTCGCATCGAAACGAGGGTGCCTTGCCGCATTCTAACCTTTGATGGCGCATTAAATTTTCGATTCGCGAGTAACCTTTATCACACTGGCCGCATAAGAAGTTTTGGGGAGTCACGCCTTGACGACGCCTGTACCTCCGACGACGGATGCCGTAATAGGTCTCCAGGGATAATGGATCCGTCACCGGCTCGTCGCAGTAACCTAAAGAAATACATGAATGTTAATACAGAGTTATCAGAAGAGTTAAGAAACTAGAAACATAGTGGTGAGTAAAAATTGAAATAGCTTATTCGGATGTGATTGACACATAAATGTGAGATTGATATAGTAACAAAAGTAGTACAAGTACTTTAAATTATATTGTTATTATTTTTCTTTATTCTTTTAATTTGTTATAAAAAGGATAATGATTGCAAAATATTTGTGTAGTAATGAAAAAATGAGTGGTGGTAAATAGAATTATTTCTTTATTTTAAGATTTTTATAATTTGAATTAACAAATTAGGGAATGTGACACTTGGTCAAAATACTGAGGTTTCAGATATTTTTTCAGATAGCAAAAATGAAACAATGGTAACGATTTTTATAATACTGAAAGATTTTAAAATAAATATTTCTAACATTTTTATAATTATATAGTATTCCTAAGGTAGTAATAATTAGAAAAGTTTGTAGGAAAATAGCTTTATATGACTTTTTAAAATGAATCGATAGTTGTCAATAAACTAAATTTCAAAAAACAAACTTTTCAAGGACCTGAGCTAGTCTATTAAAGTTGTGTTAATTTCTCTCAGTCCAGTATTTTATTTACTTTTATTAATAAATTATCTTTCATTTACTTTGTATGTCTAATATGCTAATATTGTTTAATTTTAACTAAAAAAATAGATAACAATTTAACAGTTTAGTAAATCTTTTACTTCGAAATATGAAATAGATAAGTTGCGTAATTTGTATAGTTATGTTTTAACTACATAACTGACCTACTATTAATAATTACATGTAGAATCTTATCTTACTACATTTGTACTGTTTACATATCTTTATATTGCTGCGAAATATTTTTGAATTTCAACAAATATTATTTTTTAATTATACACTCATGTATATGTTAAAAAAAAAAAAAAAAAATAGCGAAATAGTGGCGAATATAAACAGAACTTTTTTCTTTTTTTATATCGTCGCCCCTATCCAAGACTAGTATTTTTTTAAAAAGTACCTATCTTATAATCTTATTTATAAAATCATATAAATTTCGAAATTAGGTACAAAATAAATTTGATTTAGCCTGAAGATCTAACTATAAAGGGAACTAGTCTTAATTAGAAGCGACGACGGAACAAACATTGTTTCCTTTTCACAAACCCATTGTCGGCACTTTACATTTCTATTTGTCTATTATCGCTTAGGTAGTAACATATGTTTTATTGTGTTATGATTGGTGAGTTCGTAGCGTCTGTAGAAGCTACGATGGCAAATTTCGCAGTGAAATGAAGGTTCCTTGCCACATTCTAGTCTTTGATGACGCACCAGACTCTCGATGCGCGAATAACTCTTGTTGCACTGGTTACACCAAAATTTTTTAGAAGCCACATTGCGATATAGATTCAGTTGGTTCCTTCGAAGGATATTGTGATTCTGGAGGGCCAGGGGATCAATTGACGGCTCGTAGTGGTGATCTAGAGAAAGATATGAATGTTACACAAAGTTATCAAAAGAATGGAACAAGTGGGAAAATAGTCGTAAGTTCAGAATGAAATATTTCATTCAGGTAATTGAAAGTTCTTATAATTGAATCTTTTAGCGTTTATAATATTACTTATAACTTATAAAATTAATATGGATGATAATCAAAATAATTTTATGAAATTTTATGGATTAAGTAGTGTCTGCAGTGTAAGTGGATCAGTGATGCTGATCCGAGTGTTGCACAATGGCATGAGAGCGTGTAACGAAACTATCGAATGATATACGTTTTTTTTTTATACAGAAAATGTAATTAGTCAACTTTATGCATCATTTTTGGACTTGAAGAAATTGCGAAGGCTTGTGGAACAACGTGCCTTACAATGTGTAATTTTCAGCCACAAAATGATCTATAAAATTTCATTTCACGATCACATTATTGATTGACCTTTACAATTACTTTTAGACGATCACATTATTGATTGACCTTTACAATTACTTTTAGACAAATTTGACAGTATAACGATTACACAAACTTTTTATCAACCATGCACATTGTATAGTATAGTAGTATAATATACGACTTATCAAACATAAAATAGACACATCGTTTTATTGAAAAAGAACATAAAAGAGTACAAAAACATAAAGGAACAAAACAATTGACTGCTTTCGGTCTGGTGCATGAATAAAGGAACAAGACTTGTTCCTTTAACTGTATACCGAGCCTTTTCCTTAAAACGAAAATCTTTACTGTAAAGTCTTCACTGGGTGCGTTTAACGAGGTGACCAAGTCTCTTTTGGCAGCTAAATATGTGCGTCTTGAGTATGAACTTGTGTCGAAATCGGCGCTCATAGATTGGGCAGACTTCGGCTGGCAGAAGGCCACACTCAAGCCGCTTGTGCCGCCTGAGCGAGACAGCTACCTTGTAGGACTTACCGCAGCGAGAGCATAAATGGTTTCGAGAAGAGTTTTGTTAGTTTTTTGAGGTCCTGCATTATTCAAGTAGAAGAGAGTGGTTGAAGTAGATGGAAAGTTAGAGTTGAAATTCAAGTAATACGATAAGATTGATTCAATTATCAGCGTCAACTTCTCAGAATGTTGTTCTCAGAAATATCACTTCTTAATTTTCCCCTTCTTCCTTTGTATAATTAATTAAATTGTTTAAAAATGTTTAAATACATAAGAAAAAATAGTATTGAGAAAAAATTTTGGGAATAATTTCGAATGTCTTATAATATTAAAAGATCCATACACTTAACACATAGCATTTTCTTTATTGAATTTTGCTGTAATTTTTATATATAATAAATACGGTTTAAACATTAAATGAACCTTTATTTTCTAAACTATTCTGGACACCAAAAACGAATGACTTTCATTTTAATTTTCAAATGAATCATTATTTCAACGGATCGGTGTTGTGAACGCTGAATACGTGGCTAAGAAGATGGTGCTTGTATTTAAACTTGCGACCGCAGACCTTGCAAGCAAAACGCGGTTCCTTGCCGCAAACATTACGTCTATGTAAATTAAGGGAGTCACGCCACTTGTAAGTCTTTCCACATTTCTGACACACATATAGTTCTGATGATCTTTGAGGATTTTGACCTGAAAGCATATATTTTTATTAGATTATGTTTTAGTAAAATGATAATTCTTGTTATTGGACGTGATTTGCATGTTAAAAACGTGAAATACTTAATGATTCCTTTTACTGATAGTATGTGCAACTTAATAAATAATACCTAGATTAGTTTTATTTTTAGAGTTAATGAAGAATAAAACTTTTTAAAAAATATATAAATTAAACATTATTTAGTTTAGTACAACATAAATTTTGTTACCTTAAAATATAAATGAATTGATACATTAAAAAACATATTTTTGTGAATAATAATCTGTTGTAAAAAACTGTTAAAATTTATCATTTTTATTAATTGTTTTTACATATAAATGATTATAAACAATTATTCGTTATAAAATTGTAACGTATACATATTAAATAAACTTGGAAGCACTAATTGATAAAACATTTCTGTAACAAGTAACTATAAATAAAGCAGTTTCGACTTAAAATAATCTTAAGTTTTCGCATAGTTTTTAACAACGAAATTTTTTTTTTTAAACAATTTGTTTATATTATTTACATTTATAAATAAATAACTTTATGTAATTACTAAATCATGAAACGATTTTTGCAAATAATATTCTTTTACTTTTTGAAATGTTATAAAAAGTGTATACTTTAATAAATCTACTCCGATAAGATTTCCACTAAATATCTTCACACCCATTTTAAATGTGGAATTATATCGCCTTAGTTCTCTTTTGGAAAATTATTCTGACTAATCGCATACAAATTTTTAAAAATATATAATTTTATTCGTACTAAGAACGTACTAACTATTTTAATAATATAATTAGTTCATCGCGGTTTTAATAAATAAATTGCTATATAAAAAATATTGTTAATATATTAGTTCATCGTAACTAATCCTGTACGAAAGTAAGAAGTAAATGGCACAGTGGCAGCTTAAGAAATATAATGGGAGATCGGGGCTAGTTGACTAGATAGATAAGCTATAAAATGTATGATCCTTTATAAACCCAATATATGATGTATAATAATTAATCGTGGCTATGTGCGTACGAGTATTTGCGGATTTAGTGACAAATCGCAGTGCCACTGGTATTAAGTGCATTCTTCTAAGCTTGGTCCCGAAGTCCCGAACGTCACCATCCTATCTCAAGCACTGATTCGGAAAGTTATGCAATTAGCAAATTCGCAGTTCTAAGTCATTTCGTACCTTTATTTTACAAAAAAAAAGTATATAGTTTGATTATCAATTCGAAAATTTTTTTCGGTGAGTATTTGAACATCATTATATTTCAAATGGACTAATAAACTTCGCTCACGTGTTATTTTCCGATTAAATTTGTCTAATTCATAGTAACTAAAATAATATAATACAAATAATTATTTAATATTATACAAAAAATGTTTTGCTAATCATTATCACAGAAAATGTATTATTCCTTAGTTTTATTTCTGTGGCTTCGATAACTAATCCGAAACGTCGATTGTTCGATTGTTTGAATAATAAACAATTCATCAAAATTCAATAAAGTTTTGTATTAATATTAAATTATTAAATTCATAAAATCACGAAAAATGCTATTACTCTCTAAAAGTTAAGGAGTAAATCCACGTTAAAATTTACTCCTTAGCGCGATTTACTCCTTACAAGGAATATATTTCAAAATTTACTCCTTATGTAGAGTAAAATTTTCACTTTACTGCTCATAAGGAGTAAATTTTAAAATATACCCCTCATAAGAAGTAAATCTTATTAAGGAGTAGATTTTGACATGAATTTACTCCTTAACTTTTAAAGAGTATGTATTTATGACGAGAAGCCACAAATATATTAACAGATATATAATAGACATATCGAAAAAGATATATCATTACAAAATAGAATAAAACTTTAGATTCCTGAGGTGGCACGCATTAAGCGCTTTTAAAATACCTCAAAGAACAAATATTGAAAACTGTTATAAAAGCATCATTTTTAACTTAAATATTAAATATTATAAGCTATATTCTGATCAAGTACACATTCTATTATTTGAAAGGAGTTGTTAAAGCCTTCAATAACTTAAAAGTTTTAATGAATGAAATATACATATATATTCTTATAAATGAAATATTTTAATAGTAGCAAAAACCAAGAATATTTAAAATTTGTCTACTTGCCCCGCTCTCTCCTGATAAATCGAAAAAATAATGCATAGTGCACTGGAGACAGTAACTGACATTAGACAATGATTTTTAAACTAGATAAATCTAAAGTAGTGATGGACGAACAGAATCACTTCTATTTAAGATTTATGTGAATGTCGAAGTCTATAAAAGGATAGCAACTATATAAAATTTATTACAAAATAAAAATTTTTTGGTATTTCAAAATTTCATGACTTAAGAGGCTGTCGGATCTATATTATAAATACTGTATTCTTGATGATTTTAAACTAATTGTGTACTTTTCATTATTTAATGACTTGAGCACCCTAGCTATTACCTTAAAATAGCCAACGAATTCACCAGATTTGTTGTAAAAATAATCACTGTTTGGCGTAAAATATTTCATCTTATATTACTACTTTTACCCTAAATTTATCGAATTTATAATTACTTTATGAGTGTAGCACCCTAGCCGTTACCATAAGGAAGTAAATAGACTTGTCAGACTACGTGAGAGATTAATAATCACATTAAAAATCTGGAAATACAGAGATGATCCATGTACTGTATGGCTCCGACAGCCCCTTAAACTCTCCTTTTATAAGTTGAAATATTAATATTTAGAATAAATAGATTATTTAAAAACTAAAATCATAAAATGAATAATAATCCAAAGTTCTCTTATAAAAAATCCGAATATTAAGAAGTAGCTTATTATACAATATCATGTACAAAGTTATTACAATCAGTATACAAAGTTATTGCAATATGGTACAATTTCAAATTAGTATTTCAAAAAATTTTGGAATAGCACATATCAAAGTCACAATAGGTACGTTAAGTAGATGATTGCCGCACGACAATGAATTTTTGCTTCATATAAGAGGCAAAAACAGAAGTACGGTATAATCCCCACGCAAATAAAACTATTTGGTACATTAAAAAATAAGGGCGCGAATCAGATGGTTTTCGCACAAGTATATTTTGTTGCCCAATATCACTGACGCGTACGTGCTATATTACAAGAGTTTATCGCACTCTATCTGCGAAATTTTTTGTCGCGCATCTTTGCAAAAAATGCTTATGTTAAACGCACGTCTTGCAAAATTGCCGGAAAAGTTATAGTCGATATACTCGGAAGTGATTTCAACCTTATTATGATTTTTTGTTATTGATTTGAGAAAGTAAATAATCTATTCCTCTATTATTAGGAAGCGCAAAACGTAACGAGTGTTGTGTTCACTGTCATCGTGACGATGACAAATAACTCGTGCTCTTAAGAAACGTGAGCAATGTCGTCAGTTTTCGAACGCTTCAGACATTTAGGGAATAGGTTAATTTGCGCACGTTTATTTATCCAATGCCCTATTTTTTATCCTAGATACACTTTATTATTAGTCATCTAGTATTTAAGTCATATTTTGGAATCAAAAACTGCAATGGAAGTTTTATCAAAGTAATTAAAAATAACGTTTATACCACTCTAACCTCAAAATCATAACTTTAAGATGATTTTTCGGCTCTCGTGGTATAAAATACGGTTCGATACTGGTTCGATGCTGGTGATTTCGTATCGAAATGTACTATTTTTCCTGCTTTGCTTTCTTGAGGTAAATATGTAGAAATTTGAAAGATGCATTTAGTCTCGGTAAATAAAAACTGCCCAAAATCATTCACAATATGGCCTATGTTACGATACAATGCGATATAATTTAATTGACATTGCCAGTATATTTACATAAATTTTCTTTACAATGTATATACGAGCAGCACTATTATTTTCAGTTACGTCAGTCTTTATTTTCGAGCACTAAAAGTAATCTTCCAAACTTTCATAATGATCCATATCTAAAATCGTTAATACTATCTTCATCTATGTCTCCTGAACTAATTATTCAGTTCACATAATCAAACTCATCTGTGATGAATGACTTAGAACATAATGCTGTGAAAGGAACTTAATACAAAGCGTCCTTAAGAAAAACATTTTAAAATTTCACTCTTTTTACAGTCATAAATAGTGCCTAATTTTTTCTGTCTTTTATGAAAATAAATTCGTAAAAGAAAAAAAGTATTTGGAAGCATTCATTAAATTATTTATAATACGTAAGAATTACGTATTAATTAATTATTTTGTGAAATATTTCGAAATACGAAATATTTTAACTATATACAATTGAAAGAAAGATCAAAAAGCGTCTCAAAACAAAGCCTCGAACAATTCTATAAAGTTAACGATAAAAATCATTTCTTTTGCGTTTACATGAAATGCAGTCTATTAAGGTGCTTCTTGAGATGATGTTTGTGCTTGAACCTGCTGCCGCAGATGACGCAGGCGAACTGGCGCTCGACGCCGCACTCGCGCCGTTGGTGCTGGGTAAGAGAGCCTCGGGTCTTGTAGATCTTAAAGCAGCGTTCGCATGTGAACTGGCCGTGCTCGGTCCAGCTGCCTGGGGACAAACAGAGAGCAAATGCGAAATTTTTAGTCAGTGCAAAAAGATGCAGATGAGGAAGTGAGGGTTCATGTGTAGGCGTGCACGTTAGAGGACATCCAACGAGATTTCTTTTTTAATCTTTCAAATGTGACGTGAATGAAATATGAATTTGTTAATTTTGAGAACGATCAGTAAATGAAACAGATAATAACAAAGCGATGTAGGATTGTAAAAAGATTTTTTTAAATCATTGAGATGTTGAGGATGATATAAGTCGAATGGAACGTTTGAATTTAAATTACTCATAAAATGATATAAAAAAGATAAGTTTTTGAAAATTTTCATAAAAACAATTTAGCTTTTATCATTTTCACTTCTTGAAGTGGGCTATATATTAAATGAATGCAATTTAATTTATAAATATATTTATAAATCTATGTACACATATGCGAAAAATTGTAAACGTTCAATTAGAACAAAACTGAAAATTCACTTATGCAGGAAATTTCATCCAACGATGTAGTCTTATCATGTGTTGTTGCATGTGATGCTTGTGTTTGAAATTTTTGGCACAAACAGGACATGTGAATTGTCTCAACACTCCACATTCCTGACGCTGGTGTCGAATCAATGTTCCTTTAGTTTTGTATAGCTTTAGACACCTGTCACACTGAAACTGACAGTCTTTGTAACCTGAAAAAATGAAGATATGGTATTAGTATTAGAAATTAATATCAGATTTCAATATTGCAACAGTATCATAAATAACAATCAAAAACAAAAGCAAAGTGTACAAATTTTCAGCATCAAACGAATCACTAATTGATTTTAAACAATTGACTTTTAAGACAAGAAATAGGGATACTATATAGAAAATGACATGTACGTAAGCAGTAATATAAAAAATCATTAATAACATTTTGTTTTTAATCTCATGCAAGTAATAAAATTGTAAAATATACGATGAATTCTATTCAAATCTAAATTTCGTTAATAACTTAATGATTATGAATGACATTTTCTGTAAATTTATTTAATTAATATAAAGAAATTATTATATACTGATACTTTTGAAAATAAAATAAAAATATAAATTTATAAATCTATAATGTACAAGAACTACAAACTTGCAAATATAGATTTACAATTTGTTGAATGTAATTGTGACAATCATTTTCGTTATCAATATTAAAATTTTGGCATTTATATTGTTTAACATTTTTTAAATTCTATGATGAATTACAAAGATATTTTTGAACGTTTCAAAGAAAAATTTTCTATATAATACTTTTAAAGATATTTTTGGATTTTTCTTGAAAAAATTATCATCTGAAAACAAAACTATATTGTTAGATTTTTTCAATTTCTCACATTTTGCCCGAAACATTGCATGTAAAATATTGGTTAGCCTTCAAAGCTAAAATTGGATATTTTGATGTAAAATCAGTGAATATTTAATACTGGAAAAAAGATTCTGATATTTTTGCTTTAAAACTTAAGGATTTTGTTTAAGTTTTATAGCAAAATAAAATAAAATCAAATTTATAACAAAATACGTATTAATTAATTGTTTTATATTATAAATTGACTCATTCGTCAGGATGGGTTAATGAAAACAATGATAAATTTATTAAACGCCATGAACGTTAACATCGTCGGCCCTTTTCAAGGTTAAATACTGACGACTTTAATTTAGTGCGTGACATATTTAAACAAATATTAATTATGAACAATAGTTGTTAAAATGGATTTTGAAATTAGTTTCGAAATTACTATTTGTTCAATAGTCATGCCAAATTAATTTTGATATTTTCTGAATACAAAAAAAGGGACCGCTATATATTCCGATCAAAACATTGTCTTAATTGCAAATAAATTGTTTGTGGCAATTAATGTATTCATTAATATTTATATCGAATCATTTAAACTCTCATATCGTCCATATCGTCAAAAATAATTTGTAAGAATTATTTTACATTTTAATTTAATAAATTTGGGAGGATATCTCTAAAATTAACTTAAAGTTGTCTTTGCATATTGTTAGAAAATTTTCCTTTCAACTGCACCTTTGGTAATTATTACTCAGGCAAGACCATGTAAACTTGTTTATTAAAGTTTGTAATTAAGACTCGATCTGTAAACATAAGAAAATTACAGTTAATTAAATAGTTGACAAGAAACATTACGTTTATAGAGGAGTTGTTTTCTCTCCAATTATAACATAAAATTTGAAAATTATAAATTTATCAATTATTAACATTTGGATTTCTTGATTAATATTGTTACCATATTTTTACATTTTGTTATTATTTCATTTTATATTATATGCATATGATAATATATAAAAACAGCAAAAATAAGGCCCAGTGACACAATTTAGAAATACATAAGTTCCAAAATCTAATTCAGATTAGTTCTTTGAAAATCAATTATTTAAAGAAGAATTAAAATGACAGTTATGAATTTCCCGACAAACTTAGTGAAACCTAACAAATCAAGTATATATAAGTTGAAGTACGTCATATAAAATCATAGTTTTTTAGGCACGACCTATAAGGGAGTTTAACTTTTGTTTTCGCCATTGCAAAAAATGATGTTTTTAAATTTTCTCAAAAATTTCTCGATGGATTTTGCTGAAATTTATACAGATTTCTCGTCTTTCTTAAAGACGTTTACAGCCTCACTTTCAGATTTTTTTACATACCTGAAGGGCACATAACATACGATAAAATATTGTTAAAAATCGATTTTTTAATAAAAATATAGAGGGACCCGAGGTCACCAGCACAGGTTCTGATGCGTTATCATTTATTCTAACAGCTTCTAATCTATTAGTCAAGTAAGAAGCGATCAGAGATTATAAGCATATGTGTATTGCATATGTATATATTTGTATTTATTGTAGGTCGTGCCTAGTATGCATAAATGTAGTTTTTTGCATAAGTCAAACTGCTAGTTTTAATATTAGAATGGTAACTAACATAAAATAAATTCTGGTAATTTATAATAATATATGATTTTCAAAACATTATCTTAATTTATGCCCCATACGACAATAAAAATACTCTTTTTATAATTTATTATAATGTAATAAATACAAAAATAATTGTAAAAAAATTAAAATATAACTCCCGTTGATTAAAATAAAATAAAATAAAATAAAATAAAATAAGAATGGTATAAAAATTAACTTTTGAAAAGTAAATTTTATTATATTATGGACAATTAATGTATTGATTTATTAAATTAAATTTTAAATTAAAAAATAGTGAATACCTTAACGTATTTTCCAGATAATTTTATGATGATACAATTTCTCTTGTTGGATCTTCAGGATGGAGTATATTAATCTTCTGAGTAGTTTCAAAATTTATACCGATAGTAAGGTACTGAACTATAGCATTAAACAAATTTTGTTTTGTTTTAATAACATGATTTATTCTTTACTCATAACTGTATACATAAAAAATCTTAATGATTTTATTGAGGCGTAAACACTTACTTTAGTTTTATTTATACTTATGTGCGTTTGTATCTTTTTTACATTGAATTAAACAATATTTTTTTTTCATTTATAAGTAAAAGGCTAAATATAAAGTAATAAAAAAGGCATTTGAACAAATTAAAAACTTAATTGTAAAAAATTTTTTAAATTTTCACCGCTTATCAATAAAATTATTATAATATTTCTGAATAAAATAATAAAATACAATTTGTAAGAAAAAAGTTCGAATATTAATAAATTTCACTATATATAACCAGTTTTGTGAACACTTTACTTATGTACTTATACATAAGATGCAATTTTATTTAATTTTATGTACATGATTACAAATCCTGTTACTTGTAAAAAATGAAGTTGCTTATAATAAAGCAAAAAACTCTATTACCAGTTGATTAAATCATTGTTTCAAAAAATAGCATATGTAAACGATCTAATCTATAAATTAGATTAATGTTATTTTAATACATTCATTGAAAACATATCTTTTAGAAAAAATAATTAGGCGAAATTAGCAAAAGATACCATATACAGACAATAACAACCATATTTTTCATGTTTGTTGAAAGATAAATCCCTATCTTACCTAATTTTATTTTTTATTTAAATTATCTAACCTAACTGATACGAATCCAAATCACCCGATAGTGAATCTAAATTCGAATTTTAATCCGTTGATTGTACAGTTTTTATCAATTTTCTAATAATATCAAATTTTTACATCTTGAATAATTTCAGAAACTATCTAATTTCTCATAAAACATTTAATAATTTTCAACATCTGTCCGTAATTGTCCATATAACACACTTTCTTTCACAAAAAAATCTTCGAAAAACGTTGATTCTTCATTTGTGACTGGGTCTCTTCAATCATCGGGACATCTTCAAGATAAATTGCTCTTCCTAAACGGAGACAATAATTTTCTTATAAGACCTTAACATGAGATGATTTAGAGCATTAGCAAAAACCACGCTTGGCCTTTATTTTGCTAATAACGATCGATTTCTTTATTATATTAAAAATTACCTTCAACTTATTTTCAATTGTACATGATGCAATCAAAATAATAACGAGATTAATAAAAACCTTCTATCATGAAAAAATAAAAATTTTCATAAACATTGCATAGTCGAAAGCAGTGTTAAGAAAAAACATTGATTTTTTTAATGAGGGAATCGCTTAGCAAAATTAACGAATGCAAAGTGTGGTTTTTGTTAACATGTCGTATCACAATTCGTAAGGCCTTATCAGGGACCTGATGAGTGCTTTTTCAAGTTGTGCCGATTGTAGTTACATTTCTGGTGGAATGCTTTAGGACAGATGTTGCAGATGTACTTCGGCTTCTTGCCGCATTCTAGATCAACGTGGCGCTTCAGGGTGTACTTGGTCTTGTAGCTCTTCCCGCAAACCTTGCAGTGCCAGTTTTGAGGAAAGATTATGTGCTTGATGACAGACCTAACTGCGAATCGACAGAGAAAGCAGAAGAGACAACAGATTAGTACACGAACGGATGTTGAAAGCGAAGAATGATAACATTTTTAGACGTCTAGGACAGGAAGATTGCAAGCTTTATTCATGGAAATTTTTTTTTTGAAAATAGTAAATGTTACATGACATTTGGTAAAAGATATTTTAAGCTAGTTTTTACGTCTACCATTGCGATATTTATTGTTACTAATGCTTTATCAAGTAGAAATTAAAAGTATCATTAGTATGAAAAATTTCACTATCAATTTTTCAATTTGAATCTTAAAAAATTTATTTTGTATTAAAATTTGTAGATACCCTCTACATTTACTTAGGTTTATTGCGAATTGTAGCATAATATAAAAATAGTAAAGTTTTAGTCAATATAAGGTGTTTGAGAGTTGTTAAAAAAGTTCCACGTAGTTTGAAAAACTATTTAAAATTATTTTGATTTTACTGTAGAATAATATTTGTTTCAGTCGTAAATTTTATACGACAATTGTAAAATTTTTAAAGTTTAAGTTTTTCGTAAGTATGAAAAAATCCCACCACATTCAGTAATTTTATTCCAAAAAATAACTTACCAATCGCTAATTAAAATTTTCTTCAGAGAAGTTATTTGTATTAATGAAATTTAAATTTAAATTTCAAAATTATACGTAAGTATTTATGAAACACATGCAAAGAAAATTAGTATTAACTAATTAAAGTAACTAATAAGTTTTTTAATAATTTTTATGATTTTATCTTCAGTTCAAGTCGTATCAGCTACATTTTCAGTATACCTATCTTGATTCGTCTATTTAAAATCTTCAAATGTTGATATATGTTTGAAAATCATTACCAAACAAAAACGTCAGTATTATTGTCTTATTTTTAATGTATATATCATTATAATTATTGCGTGAAAAGAAAAGATAACAATTAAGAATTGATTTTTTATTTGTGCAAAATTAACATTATAGGATTTCTACTTTTCAAGACATGCATGTACCAGTTTTTTATGTCTATCGTAATATGATTTCAGTTTAAAAGTTTTGTTACAAATTCGACACACGTATTTTGGAATTTGTCATCATCCAATACGACAATGTCTTCGTAAAGAATCTTGCCTCTTATAAAATCTTCCACAGTTGTCATAATAAAACAGTTTTATTGTGCATTCTGCAAAAAAAAGTGTCCACATCCAATACGACAATGTCTTCGTAAAGAATCTTGCCTCTTATACAATCTTCCACAGTTGTCATAATAAAACAGATTTATTGTCCATTCTGCAAAAAAATATGAATTAGAAAAATAATAAAAATAGTTTAAGTTATACCTATTATTATATTTTATTATTTTCAGTAAAATTACTCTGTTGACCGCCACAAACTCTATTCCAAAATTATTCAATTATAGAATATTGAAATAAAAAAATTACTAAAAGTAAAAATAAATATTAGTACGAAATTAAAATCATTTTTACTAATAAACAGTTGAATGTCTCTATGAAATGTGTTTCAATTGAACATTAAGTAATTTTTTATGAACAAAAATAAGCCAACTTTAGTAGTTTAATATCACAAAAAACAGTTTATATCTCCTATACTGTTATTTGTTTATAAAAAAACTTTTTGTATTTAAAAGTCTAAGTAGTCTATTTATTATAACTGTATATTTCAATGAACAGAGTTATTAATAAAAATAGTTTCTATTTTTAGATTAAAAGCCTATAAAGTGAAAGTAAAGGTAGTGGACTACTTATGCAAACTATCGAAAAAATATTTTTTTATAATTTGTCTAATTAAATAAAAGTAAATAAATACACTTTACAGACATAAAATGCTCTTGTGTGGTCTCTCAGAATTCGAACGGTGACTCGTGAAAATTGGTCACACAAAAATTCACTCACGTAGCAAATATTTTCTTTAATAGACGTTTTATGGATCAACTTGACTCACTGAAATTGATGTAAGCTTAATTTTACATCATCTACAT